>CAEFZX010016395.1:0-28399 GCA_903066825.1 Alfaro cultratus | reverse complement strand
AAGGTGACCTGCTTTATTCAGGTGGATGCTCAGTGTTGCCAGCAGTCTGCAATAACAAATAAATAGCCATTAGGCTAATACACTACAGCAGTAGAGGTTCAACTAATACAAACTCAAACAAAATACCTCATAAGGAATAAACCCAACCTTTTACATTTGCATGTGAATTCACAACATACACAAATAACTCAATATTAAAAGTTACATCATTAAGCACAACCTTGGTGGAAAAGAAAACACGAACACAGACAGCCCTTTGGCTGAGGCACTTTGGCGCCATCATGTGGCCAGACAAAATCCCCACACGATGGCGGCAGCACATGCCCCCAATCACTACATCTGCCGCCACAACCCAACGGAAAGCAACCACAAACTAAATCTAAATTACACACAGCACGCTAACTGCGATAACTTACTTTTTTGTCGTCAACTTAACACTCGGAGCATCACTCTTCAGGACCACACCAGGAATGCGCCCCCGAATACTAGGAATGCAGCGAACTGAACCGGAGTATATTAATTGCTCACATCAGCGGTAGTGCAGCACTGAACTCAGGATTACGTCACTTCCTAGGGAACTCTAAACCAATATTTCAAAATAAAATACAAAAAATGTCAGCGCCTTTTATACAACAACAGAAAGCCTCATCTGAACACCAGATACAAACACACTAACACACAACAGGGCTGCCAGATTAATTTTCAGGATTTATTTGAGTCATTCCTTTTTCAGATTGCAACAACAACACGCCGGACAACAATGGATCCAAAGCAAGATATGAAAACATGAGTTTAAATATAATGACATTTTTCACAAATCCACACAGATTTAAAATTAGACATGCAGGATCAAATGAACACGTTCATCCATTCATCTGTGTCTGGACTCTCTTAGCAAGTCGCACATTGTGTTTTTTTATTGTCAGTTTTGGTCGCTCATCTTTTTAGAAATGTCAGCGCTGGATTAAAGTGGTTGTTTCCCCTGCATGAGCCCTAAAATAAAACCATTTCTGAGAAGAAGAGTGATCAAATATCCAGCAAGAACTAAAGGAGGAGCTCATTAATGGAAACCTAAAGAGTGTGGTTTGTCAAAACAACTTAATCAGATAAGTAATTCATTAGCAGGACTACATACTGAGGAGGTAGTTCGCCCGATTAATCAAGTGTGTTGGAATAGGGACATATCAAACATTACTTACTATAGATATGGCCACATTAAAGAGATTTCTTCACAACAAAATGAAAATACTATAACCATAATGTTTGTTGTTCATAAATTTTGCCCTAGAAAAAAAATTT
The DNA here is from genome assembly GCA_903066825.1 of Alfaro cultratus. NCBI lineage: Eukaryota > Metazoa > Chordata > Actinopteri > Cyprinodontiformes > Poeciliidae > Alfaro > Alfaro cultratus. The sequence continues at coordinate 27,100 of CAEFZX010016395.1, read as the reverse complement.
CCAGACATATTGTTTGCGAAATCTGCTGTGGTAATTTAAAGTACTTGCACAATTTTTTAATGGACAGTCATTTAAAATGTTAAGAGCTGTTGATGAAGTTAGTTATTAATAAATTCATTACATTTTTCTATTTTAAGCTTTCTCACACCTGGTAGTCTGGTAGACTTGGTTCGATTAGGAACCAAAACTGCGACATTTGTTTCATTTCCAGCTGCTGGGGTTCACTTTCACAAACCAAACAAACCCTTTGAGTAACCTGTTCCCCTCCTCTCCTGCGGGGGCGCTGCACCACGAACCACTGACGGAAACGACACGAACACCTCTGAACAAAACTCAGAGTGCAACTTCCTTCTCCACAAAAAGGAGTGAAGTCAGATTGTAGTGATTGTTGTTTTTATCTTGTCTTTGACAAAAAAAATGCGAGTCATTTCTCCCGCTAGCGCTCGTCTCGCACGTTTGTTTTGGTTGTATTTACCCAGAATGCCCTCCGTCATTGGTCCGCTTCCTGCTATGTGATTGACCTGGGCAGGATAAGGTTCATCCTTCTCCAACACACCTGTATCAAATGAAAGACTGAATGAATGAGAGCTGATTGACTGACTCTTGAATTGTTTGATTCAAGAGTCAGAGAAGACATACATTAGCTAATAATATTACAGAAAACAAACCCTAGCCTCATTAAATTAAGATAATAATGTAATATGATTTTTTACCTTAAAAAGACCTTTCTATCTCTGATAGGAACTATCTCTAATAGTTGAAGTAGTGGCACAAACTGTGGGAAAACTAAAAATCTTTACCAAACTTTCCACGTTTCCGATTGTTTCAGAAAACATGCAGAATGGCCTTCAGCACACACATGGAATATTGTGGATAAGGGAAAAAGGAGAACACACCTAATGTATTATTTATGTTGACTTGTGCAGGAGTAAATTAAAACCTGGTCACATATTGTGTTGCACACGTGAAAGGATCTGCAAAACACTTTTTTTTAAAATAGCGGCCATCTTTTCAGTATGTTGGACCCCAGAAGAGAAGAATCAGAAGCGACAAAAGTGAACCTAAAATTTAAATATTATATCAATAAAAATGTTTCTAAACTGTTAAAGACTGCTGCTGTTTTTGAGTTGCATAGTCAACAATTTCCAGCAATAATACTAATAAAACTGACCCGGCTGGGGACGTTTTTTCTGAGGCTGGACTCACAGCAAAAGCTGAAACCACAGAGAAAGGAACAGAGGTTTGGCTCTGAAAACCCAGATGTTGCAAGGACAGAAAAAAGGACACATGAAAAAGACAGGGAATGAGATCTGGAAGTTCTCCAACAGATTCAACAAGAGTTGGATGAATGTCAGTATCCAAAGTATTCTCAACCTGAGAGTGACCTGAAGGTGCATGGCTCAAGAAAAGCTGTTTATAGAGGCACCATCTATCCCGTGTTGTGCAAGTCTTATACACACAGCAGTTCACCATCCAGGGAAATACTTCTCCCCAAAGGAGATCTATCCAGTTCTGAAGGAACTGAGAGAGAGAGAGAGAGAGAGAGAGAGAGACACCCGTCACAGTGTTTTGGAAAAGACTGAGGTATCAGATTTACTGGACGCCATATTAGTCTGGCTCGACTCCTTTTGTGGCAACACTGATACAGAAATGTACAGTGAGATCACTTGTAGGTTTCTCCTGCTCCTCCACTCCAAGACGACAACAGTGGTTTTGGAGAAGAGCCAAAAACACTAGAAGAAAGTATCAAAATTAGTGACTATTTTCAGGCTGGAGAAGTGAATGGTACAGACAATATCTGAAGCGCTGAATGCCTGAGTGCCTTCCATGCATTGCTATAGCAGGCCCCAGATATGACTGTTAATTTGTAATTTTACAAACCCAGACTGCAGATTTAATGTTGGAAACAGAAAATGTAAGATCTTCTCATTAAGAAATACGAACTTTCAATGTCCAGAGCTCTGTTGCTCGCATCAAGCGCTCTGCTTTAATATCGTTACTGTAGGCTAACTATCTGTACTGTACATCAGACCAGCCACGGCTCCTCTCAGATCCGGCACATTCAGCATTTTGGGCTCCCACAGGAAACATTGTCCTTGGCTGTCTTTAGATTTGTCTCCTTGTTTTCAACTCTCTGTCCCTTTACTGCTTCACTTTTTGCTCTTTTCTGTATGTACATCCCATCATTCTCCTCCTCCTACAGATTCCTCTTCTGGGCCGTACTTCATCATGCAGACAGTTTTACCACGTTTGTAGAAAATCAAGAAACCAGTGCTGACTGATAAACTGATTGTGTCCTTGTTACGTTCTAATTTTAAACTCTGTTTTGTCGAATAAAAAACATTGGCGAAGGAAAGACATCAGTGAATCTCCTGTTTGTGGCAACCTTGGTAACAATGTGTGAACAATACATCCTGAGGATCTGCAGTTGGAGTATTTATTTATCTATTAGAGGTCACACATATTTATCTGTCCTTAAAGTGGAGAGCTACTCAACACACAGCCAGGAATGGACAGATAAAATATAATAAATTAGAACAGAAATGATTACCTAAATAAAAATGTGAGCGGCAATAAAAAGATTGAAATCTGTAAAACGGAGGCTTAATGTGTTTTGAAAAAGTTTTCTTTAATTCTAACAGCGTATTTTTTCTCTATTTACATTCACTGAAGCACAGGAAAAATAAAAAAAACATCATAAAATAATAATTCACAAGAATAACATATTCGCAGTCATGTGTTGCATAGACAAGCATGAGTTGGTTACAGTGTAAACCTGAGGCGATAGATTGAATAAACCAGCTGCTCTTCGTTCAAAATAGGTTCTGGCTAAATTTTCTTCAAATAATATCTATAATATATATAAGTCAGGAAATGAATAAAAGAAAATAGTTTCATGCCTGACGTACATTCAGGGGAATATTTAAAAGGTGTAGCCGACCATTATAAGCGTTATCGATACACCAACCAGTTGTTTGGTAGCATTACCACCACCGGCAGGCAAGAAAAAGGGCAAAACCACCAAAACTTGGGAGAGTCCTTGTAAAAGTAAAAAGGAAATTTATACTTTTCAGTGCTGAACAAAAAAAGAAAAGAACCACAGAAGGTTCTTTAGCTCCAGTTAGTTTAGCTTCAAAGTAAATATTTAGCACCAAATATTTAGTTAGCAAGATAATTATTTAGTTTCAAACTAAATATTTAGTTTCAGACTTTTAGTTAGCAAGCTAAATATTTAGCTTAAAATGAAATATTCAAGCTAATAGATCTTGAATATATTTTTTTGTGTTTGGAAAATGAGCCATTTCAAAAACTTTCCAAAAAAATCAGCTACCTAGCAACCCCAGCAGAGTTCTGCCATGTTACCCAGCAACCCTAGCAGAGATTCGCCCGTTACCTAGCAACCGTAGTGGAGCTCCAGCATATTTGTTCAGTTGGTTTCCCCCAGAATGTGCCGTACAATGGCTACTGGAAAAGATGAGTGTTTTGTAGTTGACTTACCATCCAGAAACCATGTGCTGCATTCTTGTTTTTTGTGCAGGAGGCTCCACTTCTGCTTTTGAAAGACATATAGTTGTATAATTGTACATCTGTTTTGAGGCATTAAAACAGATGTAAGTGTAAATGTTGAGCTTCTTTCCGGTCAGTCTGAAAGGAGCTCAAAATATGCAGAACTGAGCAGAATAAACTCTCATTGTCAAGAATAATTTTGTGTAAGGAACATGTTTTGTATAGGCCATAGGCCTTTCTAGCCTGTTAAAGGAAGCATAGCTGGTCACTTTTAAACAAATTCACACAAAAATTTGCGTAGCTGAATTGTTTTGCGAGCCTCTTGACACATGGTGGGTATCAAATTAGGTGAATGTAGCACTTTAGCATTAGCTTCCACTAAATACCATGCTAGTATAATGATTTAGCATCAGTGGAACTAATGTTTATGATTAGCACTTTACTGTTAGCAAAGCAGCAAATAACTAATAAACTCACCTCCTACCTTCATCCTGATCAATTATAGAGGCTTTCTGCAGACGGGATGAAGGAACTTCAGGTTGAGGCGTCTTCTTTACATCAGGCAGGAGCTGCTCCAAGTTATTTGGATGTTTACTTTTTTCTGGATGAATATTTCATTACCACCGGATGCCTCGGCAAACATAAGCAGCATTTAATGGAGAGGAGACGAGGGGCCCTGCTGCTCCTCAAATTTACACAGTGAGTGAACAAGCATGTGTAAACACACACTGGAGCCAGTCCGGGACAGTATAACATGAACGCCTCCCCACTGCAGCGGAGCATCTGCTCCCTGCTTGAGTGTGAAGATGTTGGAGTGATGCTACAGACTCAGCAGAATGCTTCAAAGGTCATCTTCCTTCCTCCGGCTTCCAGGGAGCAGCCAACCTGCAGCAGCCTCAATTATAGAAAAGATTTTTCCTGCAGAGAGAAATCCGTCAAAGTTCCTCATTTATTCATTTGGGTAACTCTTGAATGCTGCTCTCACATAAAGCAAAATGTAAAAACACGACAACATCAGGTGTGGCGTTCTGCACTGTCGTTGTTTTTAACTATTTAATAGATTAGGAGTGAAGCTGAGCTCAACAAATCTTTAAAGATCAATAAACTTTAAATTCTAATAAAAGTTTAACACTGGAACTAGAAGACATTTCAAATATCCAAAAGAAAGAAACAAAACAACAGAAACAACAAATAAAAGGAATTATGATATCTCTGTAAACAAAACGGTTCTTCAGAAAACGGGCTAATTGAGACCAAAACACTCGACTGAAGATTCCCGTTTTTGGTAGAAAAAGAGAAAAGGATCAATCATGCAAATGGAAATTATTGACCTCATTTTAATTTATCATTTGATTAATTAATTTATTGCTTATTGTGACAGGCCTAGCTGTAACTGCTGGGGAAATTTAACATATAAAACCTGATTACCGTAAATTTTGTGTTTATCAGCTGATGTTACTTTCAAATAGTTAAAATAATAAACACACATAAGTACACTCAGTATTTTAAATTAGTATTTATTTTTTGATCGCTACTCCTGTAGAGTTAAAACCAATAGCCATAAGAACACTAGTACGATGTAAGCTAATTACAAACAACGCTAATTACAGTAGTGTGTGCTACACACATAGAATAGCTGTTGTGAAGTTGGGTAGACGCGGTGGATCCAGGTTGAAGTGAGAGAAATGATTTAATGATGAGTCACAAATTACACAATCCAGGCAGCACAGGTGAGCAACAGCAATGACTCTCACACTGGCAGCAACTGGCATAAAGGCAAAGACAAGTGACACCACAATAGACAATAGACGAGGACCAGATGAGCAAACAGACACAGGTGGGATTAAATACACGAGGGAGAAATCAAGGAAACAGGACAATCAATGGTGACAACATGGAGACTCAACTGAACACAGAACCCTAAATAAACACACAGAAAACCCAAATCCTCACAATAGCTGTGAAATGATTGACCACCTGGTGTTGCCAGGTTGGTATGGGGGGCCCAAAGGAAAATCTGCTCAGGGCTCTAAAAAGTCTTAGACTGGCCCTGGTTTTGGCATACAGTCCATTTTAAAAGTATTCACACCCTTTAACTTTGCAACTACAAACTTCACTGAGGTTTTGAAATGGAAGGAAAAGTTTTTAAATATTTTGACAAATAAAATCTGAAAATTGTGGAACTTTTCCATCTTTTAGACATAAATTTCCACCAACTGAAGCGAGAAAACAGATAAATTAATTTGAACGGACTACATTCCAATATGTTGTGTGCACATTTAAATTAATTAAGATGTCAAGTCTTCATTTTTCCACATTTCCCAAAAAACAAATACAGAGGCAACCCAGCTGAGAGGAGAATGAGCCACAAAACTGTGGGAAGCCTCCAGGGTGCAACTCCATGTCTCATCTGCTTTTTAATAAAGACAGATTTTTATTTGTTCAGTTTCATAACCTGTTTAATTTTAGTGCTACCCGATGGGTAAACCCCACACACACGCCAGGAGCGCTACTCTGGAGCTGCCTGCTGTTTTTCTGAGGTTTATCTGCCTAAAATGTTATTATTTGAATAAAAAGAATGTAAAAATAAATAGTCAGTTCAATTTTAAATCAATCAGTGAAGCTGTAAAAGTAAAGATTTGAAACTGAAAAAACTTTTCAGACACAAATCCTTTTGTCTGATTCCACATAAATAACAATATGTGAACACAGGAAACAGACAAATACAGAAGGAATGCAAACAAAGAGCAGCCGATGGCGGTTGAGTTAAATGTGCCTAATATAAATCACATCTTGTCACAAGAACCAGTCAGTTCAGTTATTTAGGATCAATTAACACTTTGCGTATCAGTTTTCCAGAAACCTGATGAGCTGTGAAAGTCTATTGATTCGTTCTTGTCTGCAATAAGTGGTGCAAGAAGCTCCAATTCAGCAGTTCAGGAGCCAGAAACACTCAACATTTGATAACCGATGAGTTTCATTCTTTGTTTTAAAGTCCAATTAATAATAATAAAAATCATTAAAAAATCCCATCTCACAGTTGTTCCCTGATATTTTTTGTTAGAGGCCAACAGTGTCGACCTTCCCTCCATCTATGACCTGTACTGGTATGGGGTCAGGAAAATGGATTCAAACATCTCTGCAAACCACACACATCCTGGACACAAACTGACTTTTACCCATTGAAATCACACTTACTGATTATTCATTCATTCATTTATTCAAAATGGCCACCACATTCATTCATTTTTGCTCTAATATTGACAATCAGATGTACATGTATGGTGTCAAACTATAGCCTACAAATTAAAAATGACATATATTTTATTTTTTCAAAATGGCCGCCATGGCAGTAATGGAGAATATATGTTTGCACTAAAATCAGCAGTAGTTATTGCTAATGGTGGGCACAACTAACCAAAAGCTAAGATTCAATAACCACTAATTCGATAAACAAGAATCGCAGCTAAACTAACACTAAACCACTAAACACATAAAAAATTAGCGAAAGCTAACGCTAACTATCAAAATAACTAATTGAGTTTCCATTGACCACATATTTGGGTAATTTGACATTTTGAAAATAAATGTTCTCAATAGGATCAGCCATTTTGAATTTTTTTTTGTCAACATTGAGATTGATGTATTTCATAAAACTGCAATGGAAACTTTTTTTTTTAGCATCACACGAGTCACATGATCAACTACAGGAAGTTATTACTGGCGCAAACCACGAAGAAGACGACAACAGGAAGTAGCTGGAGGATGATGACGCAGCACTTTTTTATGATTTAGTGTGGAACAAACTTATTCAAATGTGGTTTTAATTTCTTATTTAATGAAAACACTGCAATTGCAGAATTATTTTCTTTAACATTAGCTGAATATTGACATTTGCAATGGAAACATTGCTGTGTCTTTGTCTCACAGCTTCGTCTCCTTCCAACAGAAAACTGGTGTGAGTCCTCAGTTTTAGCTTTGACATTTGATTTTTGTAAATATTGTATTTTAAAGATGTATGAGTTGGATGGCCAAAGTCCAAAAACATGATATGACATAAAAGTTCCTCCAACTCATAAAATGGGCAATAAAAGGCTCAAAAGGGCAGCCATCTTGAAAAATGTCTGTTATCCTGAAATTCGAGTGGCTAAAGGGAAACATGAAAAATGTACAATGTGAGCAGACAAATCCACAATATGCAGAACTATAAGAGGAAAACGACAGACGGATGAATAAGGAAACATATTTTTATTACACGCCTGGTGCTGATCATTCAGCTGGAATAGTTAGTTAGTATTCACTCTTTTCCTTTAGTGAAGGACAGATCAATGTATTGTTTAATAATAGTGATTAGAAAGTACTGAAGTACTTTTGAATAGCGCTTTGAGGATCCATTTAGTGGTCATCGCTCAGATATTGGCTGCCGCTTACCTCTCAGGAAAAGAGAAATAATTTTCGTAAAGAAAACAAGATTAAATCTGAAGAACATCACATTGATAGATTCATATGTCTGCATGAACTTTCACTAATGAATGATTATTGTGCTTTCAAATCATATAAATTAAAAGCTCTTTATTCAACAACATGGCATTAAATATGAAAAATATGCTTATTTGTGTCTTAGAGAAAGGAAGAAGGCTGGAAATGAGTCAAATGGGATTCTGAAGGTCACAAAGAGAAGCTTGATGCTGTTAGTTTGAATGTGTGTAAAGAATCAATCTAACAGGTTGAAGAAGTTCCTGAACTTGGGGAGAGAAGTTGATGAGAAGCAGAGATCTTGGTGTTAGACTAGAGAATTAAAGTCTCATTTATTCAGGAACGGCTCACAGTTTGAATCGAACAACGGAAATGTTCTGTGGTCTGATCAGAGTTCATCCTGCTGAAGAGAGAAGAAGACGGCGAGTACACAGTGTTATTTCTAAATAATGGAAAAATATTACCATTGGGAGTCATGCATTAAAAAAGTCCCTTCTGCAAATTACACACAGTTGTTTATGACAAAAGTTTAAATAGAGGAAAATGGTGTCAGATTATAAATATCTGACTCCATAAGGAAAGACAAAAACCCATTTTAGATCACAATTCTGATCAAATATTCAGCAGAAACTGGGATTCACAGAGTTTAGAGACCAGTCGACTGCAAATAGCTGAAATACACTAATATCTGATACCACTTCCACAAAATGCTCATAAATGTCTTTTTTAATAGTTGAAACACAGAAGATACCTTAATATACATTAATAGGAAGAGTGCAAATCATCTTAGTACTACTGCAGAAGGTAACTTTGATCTTTATCTCCACTTTTAAAGGTACAGCCAATCACCACCAAGGAAAACAAACCTGTCTGACAAGGTGGCATTGCACCTTGTTATTACACCAGCATTTTATTTTGAATATTTTAGATAGACTTATGATACAATATATATTTTTTTATGATACGATATGATATAAAGTTGTCACATCAGTTGATATAGATAATAAATGATTTGTTTTTTGTTTTAAATATCTGAAATACTGCCAAACTAGTGACCTGACCAGTGATGCAACCTTTTCTGTTTTGCTCCTCCAGAGATACTCTACTCACTTTCTCCTCTCATTCCACGCTGATTGTTTAGAAATTATTTTTAATTTAAAAAGTTATGAGGAACAGTGGCGAAACTTTAATCTGCTGCTGTCCAAGTTACCCAACTGGTTGTTGCTAGGCAACCAAAGAGTGAGTGAGTTGCTAGGTAACCAAAGAGTGAGTGAGTTGCTAGGTAACCAAAGAGTGAGAGAGTTACAGGATGCTGCTGACCTTGTGGCAGCATCAACTTTCCTCTGCCTACATCCCCCAGAATGCTTTGCAGTTCTGGATCGGAGTTCAGTGAAATTATTAAAAATTCTCTTGGACATATTATCTTTTGATATTGATCATATTTTTATTGATTTAGTGCCTTGCCCAAGAGATACTAAGACAAAAATTCTTGAATCGGTAGCTTGGCCAATTCCAATCGATTCTCATCTCCCTTCAGTGCTCCACCTGGAATTTCTCAGATTGACCTTGATTCCTCCAGTTAACTATCTGCCAGACTGTTCAGGCTTTCCTCGTGTACAAATATGAGGAAAGAAGAACAATGGATTCAACACATTAGAATGACACACAACTTTTTATGAACTGTGTAATACAGTGAGAGCTGCACATTGTCTGAAAAACAACAAAACATCCTCCTCCTACCACTTCCTGTTGTCTTTCTTGTGGTTTTTGTCAGCAGTAATATCATTTTCGATCTTTTTTTTTTCTAATTGGTATGATTTCATTAAGGAAATTTATTTCCATAATTTCAATTTGCACATTTTTATGGTTAATGGAAATGCAGCTTGTGTTAGCTGCAAATAGTGAGCAATTAAAGTTGGAGTGAGAGGAACGTTTAAAACATTTTATTCTTAAAAATGTTGTTCAGCTCATCTCTTCTCTCTTTGCACAGGGGGATGCTTGTTGTTTTCACAATTAACGGTAAGCTTCATCGCGTCGAGCTAGCACATTACATGTCACGGCTAAACGTTAGCGATTGGATAAGATCAGATCCAATCGTTAAAAACTTCAACAGAGTCCAACAAGCAAGCCAAGGGCTCTATGCTTTACTCCAATGGACGAAGTAAAGTGTAGAACAACGGGATGGTTTTTACCAGGCTAGCAAATAAGAGGATGATCCACAAATAATTTGGAGTTATGTTCCACAGAAAAATATGCAACACACACAAGAGCTACAGGGAGATCTAAAGATGTTCCCAGAACAGAAATATACCAAACGTCAGTCCGTGGTATCCGGATCCATCTTTTAACACCAGATGAAGCATTGTCAGCAGAAATCAGGATTTCCCTAAACTAATCCAAGAAAAGAAAACCTGTGACCTCTGGGCTTGTAGCCGCTGATAAATCCTGGCAAGACGACACCAGAGGTAAAGTTACCGACACATTAGTGTCAGAGGTGTGCTGGCAACCAAAGCTCAGCACTTCCTTCAACTTCTGGGCTAATTTTAAAAACTTCCCTGCAGCAAACTGTACAGATTCCTCCTGTCACTTCTGCAGCCCTTATGCAGGAGGATCATACGTCATCTGCTATATTCTGCTCATTGCCCATGACCCTCCTTGCTAAGCACTAGTCATTAGACATTAAAAGCAGCTTATGAGTTCATTACAGGCAAAATTATCTCGAGATAATAACCTTCTGTGCAATCTGCACAACGTCTAAAAGCTCGGGGCTGCGAGGACACTGAGCGGGATACACCCCAAATTACAGATGCATAATTTATTCAGAGAAGACAGATTGTATATAACTTTAAAGTCTAATCATAATGAAGTACTGCAGAGTGAAAGCAAGGACTCCAGGTCATACAGCGCAGAGACAAAAACTACTTGGTGAAACGTTATTCACGCTGCAGCCAGCTACATGCTTTCATTACATTAATGACACGCAGCATAATGTCCGTTCAATGAGTCCTAAAGGAAAGAAATATCAACCATGTTGCAGAATCAGTCAGAAATAACAAACTCCTCAAGAAAAACGTTTCACCATGATCATCACAAGCTAAATATTTAGTTTATAACCTACATATTTAGATAATTAACTACAAATTTAGTTTAGAAATATATGTAACTCCAAACTAAATATTTAGTTAGCAAACTAATTAGCTCACTAGCTAAAGATTTAGTTTGAAGGTAAGTGCTTAGCTTGCTGAATAAATATTTAATTTGAAGCCAAATATTTAGCTAGCTAAGCTAAATATTTCAATTGAAGCTAATGACTTAGCTTGGAGGTAAATATTTACTTTGTAAACTCATTTTTTAACTCCAGATTATTATTTAGTTTACAAATAAAATATCTAGCTCACTGGAATATAAATATTTAGTTTGAAGCTAAATATTTAGTTTGCTAAATAAATATTTATGTTGGAGCTAATATTTAGCTTGCAAAGTAAATATGTAGTCAGTGAGCTAGCTATTTAGCTAAACATTTAGCTTGGAGCTAATCTCTGCAAGCCTAATATTTAGCTTGTAACCTAAACATTTAGGTTACAAGCTAAATATCAGACTAAATATTAGACTTTCAGCCTCAACATTTAGCTTATGTGACTAGTTAAACATTTAGTCTGGGGCTAAAGATCTAGCTTAGTAATAAATATTTAGCTTTTGCTCTAATTAGATTAGAGCAAAAATATTTAATTTGTTAATTATTTTTTTCTACTATTAAAGGTAATTTTATTTATATATCATATTTTCAGCAACAAGGCAATACAAAGTGCTTCATGACTAAATGTCTACCTTCAAACTAAGCCAATTGTGACAAAATTAAAAACATTATCACAACCAGATCTGTCACACTGTGGGAATCCTGCTGGTCGTCTGATGCTGTAAAGCTGATGTACAGTTGGAATTAAAAAGGAGAGTTATAAAACACTTTTACACAACTATTTAAATTTAACTAAACATATTTACGTGAATACATAAAAACATGAATGTTTCTGTAAATTATTTTTAAAAAGTAAGAACGTTGCAGACATTTCCACTTTTAGATGTTAGAAAAATCCCAACTGTGATCCAACAATGAGGAAAAACACCTGGATCAGATGAGCACCAGGTGAGATTTTATCCAGGATGGCTCTCAGTTTTCCTGTTGCTCTGTTGCCTTCCTCTTACTTCTCCTCCTCATTCCTGCATTCATTTTCTCCTGATATAACACCTTCTTCTCCCTCTTCTCCCACTTTTTTATGGATAATTCATCAGCATTCCTTAGAGTTGCTGTCTGCTGACTGATTTCCACTGGGAGTCTTTCAGGGACCATTCCCACTTCAAGCTGGAATTAGAGCCGCAGCTACGGAGGGGAAATTAATCACAGTCGTCTATTTGTAACACGCACACACAGACACACTCATGTACAAACACCAAGGAGACTCTCAACCTTTGTTTTTTTTTTTTCCAAATGCACCATTAGTTTCCACTCTGTAAAACGTTACACACATGCCTGCACTCCTTTTCTATTTGTTTTGCATATTCGATCGTGAGAAACACACACCAGCGGCGTCCCACATGGCCCAGCATCGTACTTGGACTGCAGCAGACTTTGTGGCAACGTTTTGTAGCTTCAGGAAAATCTGCTGCAGTACGTGGAATCAGACAAAATGCGTAGAGATGTGTGTGAGATACAGCTACAGAGGTTTATACCTTAGTTTCCATCTGCAGAGGTGAAAGGAGCAAAGTGTTAATCTGCTTTTTATCTACATGGTGATGTGAAAATGAAGGAGAAATAGAAAAAAACATTACAGCTGGATGCAGCAGAGAGAGAATGAGCTGTGTGTGTGTGTGTGCGCGCATGTGTGTGTGTGTGTGTGTGTAAGAGAGAGAGAGCATTGATCAGAGATCGAGAGGCTCCCTCTGTGATCGCTACAGGAAAGATTGGGAATAGTGAATGTCACATTGAAAGGTTTTATCCATCCATCCACTCTGCAAAAACACAAAATCTTACCAACTATTTTTGTCTAGTTCTTACTCCAAACATCTTATTTCACCTGAAATAAAACTAAACTAACTTACAAGTAACTTTACAACAAAACATGAGCTTATTTTAAGTCAACAGAACACCCATGTGCCGTTTTTCCATTGTATTTTCCTTGAGGGTTAAGGGGTTAATATTTATGAAAAGTTCTAGAAGTGAAATAATCTGTCAGCGGAATAAGATATCTTAACTTATAATAAGTGAAAAACGTCTTGTTCAACTTGACGACTACTTCAGCTAGACCAAAATACTGAGTAAGATTGTGTTTTTGCAGTGAATCCCATATTTTCCTATTTAAGACCATAAACTCAGACATCTGTCTGCTTGTAAACACGTCCAGCTCCACCTAGTAGATCCCAATTCAGGGGAAATCTTTGGAGCAATTGAGATTATTTCTTGGCTGGTTATGTCAGGTTGTTTTCACACCTGAGAGTCCGGTAAACTTGGTTCAATTGGGAACCAAAACTGCAACATTTATTTTCTTTCTCTCTGCACTAGTTCAAAACCAATCAAATCTTTTGAAAAACCTGTTTCCCCCCCTCGCCTGTAGGGGCGCTGCACCAAAAACCACAGAAAAGAACAACGGCACAAAAACCTCTGAAGAGCTTCCTTCTTCACAAAATGTAATTAAAAATGGAGCGTCAGATTTTAGCAGGTGGACGATTTCTCTTTTGTCTTTGGCTAAAGACTACAAGCCGTTTCTCCTGCTAGCGCTAAGCTAACATGTTTGTTTTGGTTGTGTTTACCCAGAATGCCATGCATTGTAGTCCACTTCCTGCTTTTGGAGCACTCTCTGGTCCACTTGGTGTTCTCATATGCATTAAATTAAAGCGAACCAAACAGGTCTGGTGTGAATGCGCCTTAAACTGACTTTTATCTCCTTGTAGCAATTTGAATGTCCCTCCAGGTTTTGCAAAATCACATCTGAATATCATAAACTTACTGCAGATATTGAAACTAAAGCTGTTTAAATATTTTTTTTCCTTCCTAAACATTTTTGCTAAATTTGGAAATTTAAAACCAACATAAGGCAGTAGTAAGAAAACAAGCGAAATTTCTAGAAAATACACAATAAACATCCCTTTTTTCCTAACAGAAGTAATATTTCTGTGCAAAAAACTTCCCAAAATTGATGAACAAAGTGGTTTTATGGTGAGATAAATCCCTGATTGCAACATACGGCGTGTAAGAAGCAGAACCCCCCCTTCAGGCTCGATTGATTAGAGTCAATTAGAGAAAAGGTTAGGTCACAGCTGGGCCACCAACACGCATCGCGCCGCTCCACTCCAACACACCGAGCCGATTCAGCGGCGGCTGATGAACAGAACACTGGCGACACTTTTCCAGCTGAGGAAGCCAACATGCGCAGCCTCTCGCCCCCTGCTGATTATCTGATTGCTGCTCTGAACGCTGGATCGATGCTCCTCATGTTTAATGAGCCTCACAGGCAGTTTACTATTCCATTAAATCATCTTGACACTGAATATGTGTGTTCAGGAAGTTGTTTTCCGCCTTGATTTAGCCGCTCAAGGTCTCTCTTCTACTCATAAATTCTCTTCATAATTATCAACAAACTTCCCTTTTTATAAACATCCCACCTCACCAGCTTCCCTCTGCTGCTCCATCATTCCCTTGTTTTCAGTCATTAGGCCGACCTTCACCTTCTTTCTGCTCTCCATCTTTTATTCTTCACTCCAACCTTGAAATACGTTTTCAGATTTTTACTTCAGATCTCCTCATAGATTTTGCATTTTTTTTACTTTCTGTTGGAGCTATTTACTCTTTATTTCTTTGTCCATTTGATTTTTGTTAGTTTATTCTTAAATTTCAATTTTTTGTATTATTTACAGAGTTTATTTGCAGGTTAATAATTGTTGATTTTATTTATTTTTTGTTTAATTATTTTTCTTATTTATTTTCTGTTTTCTTTCTAAGCAAGACAGGAAGTAATGTGGGTCAGTCCACTTTCTATAAATGTAGGCCTGGTTAAGGACCAGCAGCCATTTGGGTTTGGGGCCTGTGGTTTTTACCAGCGCAAGAGAGACAGACAGACAGGAGGACAAAGGAAAGTTTGAACGTTGTAATTATTTGCTGAAAAGGAAAATAAAAGCAACCAAGACGGTCAACAAGTTTGGACATTAAACTTCTTTTGCCTGCGTGAAGAATCTTGACCCCAGAGCCTCATAGTGGCTGATGGATCTTTTATTGGATGTTTGGTTTGGCAAACAATCTCCACTACGCCTCCATTTGTAGTTTTATTCATCTTAAAGCTGCAGCGTACATTTAATGAAGTGGGACTTTGCTCAGAGTATCTAATCTGTGTTTATCTAACCATACCAAGTTTACATCCACTCACCTTGGACCAAACCTTCACATTAATTTGGGGCTTTTATTACAATATTTGATTCTTTGTTGTATTTTTCAGGGCAGACTTGAAAACACCCAGTTTTGTCAAAATCACAAAGTTTATGACAAGTTCTACCAGCGGTCAGAGTTAGCAGAGGCTAAAGCTTTATTGGCTGAGTTTGTGTGCATAAAGGTGGATTGAAATGGTGTGTATGTGTAAAAATCACAAAATATTACCAAGTGTTATTGGTCCAATTTTTAGTGCAAATATCATAATACATTTAAAATAAAACAAAACTCACTTTTACTACTTGGTAAGATTTTGAGCTTTTGCAGTAAGACCAGGCTTTTAACACATTAATTTTAATTAATTAATTACACAAATTTTTCCACTTAAAAATGTCAACACACTTAATAGTTTCAGTTTTGTTTTTTTTTAATACACTGGGGTTCCGGCTGCAACTTTAGTATTCGTGCATTTCTAGTACAGCCATAAATCTGATGCACGAGCAAAATTCATGAGCAACAGCAGCCGCTTCCCTCAGCCCACTGGGGGTTAATTTCTTCTTCTAAAGCCGATCTGATGTGATGCTGGAAAAGACTAATGTTGTGTTCAAGTTGTGCTAAAAATAGTTAGCATATCAGCGAAGCTATTTTAGCTTGAAATAGCATCTCAATGCTAACTATGTAGCAGCTAATGCTGATATCTCTTCTCTAAAGATGTTCCATGAATCAGGAGTTCACTTTACCAACCTGATGTTTAAAAACCTAAATAAGAGATTAAAAACAAAAAATATGTTTGTAAAACCGTCTGATCCCAACAGATGTTTGAATATTAAATAGTTTGTTTACTTTCCATCCAGTGCAGATTTAGATCAGCAGAACGTCATGAAGAGCTTTAGTTTAGATCTGAAAACATGAACTTTGCTCAATAAAAAGAGGTAAATGTCATTTTCATAGTTTTGTGAACCTTCAAAACCACCAGGCCTGTGATGCAGAACAAAAACCTTCACTGATAACTTTCTGATTTCCTGTTCCGAATGTTTTCAAGAGTTCAAGGTAATGTGACTGAAAATCAAACCATTTTTCTCCTCAGAACATTAAAAAGTTTTCATTTCTCTTTTTTGGTGCCTGTTTCTAAAATCTTTAATCTCTTCAGAAGAAAAAAAAACATCTGGAGGAGAAAAAGTCAGAAAAATCTGAAGGTTGAGGAAAGTAAATTAGATGGGAGATAGATTAAAAGAAATTTTTAGGGTTTGTTTTCAGATACATTTTTTAAATGTTTTTTCAGTAATAAAAAAAAAAAGGAAAGAAATTCAGAGATCTGAATTCAGGTTAAATGACCCAAATGGTTTAATTTGGTCTGTCAATTTAATATCCGATTATTCTGCAGGTCAAATGATGAGAACAATAGTCCAGCACTTGTTGAAATGTATGTAAATTAGTGAATATTTCCATCTCTCTGGGTTGCCTTCGTTGTCTTGTGTCTCGTTTTAATGTTGCAGGATTGTGTTGATCTCTCTGGCCTTCACAGCCTTCATGAGAACAGAAAAACACGGAGCGCCTCGTAAAAGGCTGAAATTACTCTTTTCTTCTTTATCAGCTTTGGTTGATTTATATCTGCATTTCTCTGCATTCTTGGACACAACTTTTTCCTTGTCATGTAATTTCTCTCATGTTTGCTGCTAAGTACTAATCAGCTTGTAGGAAAACTGTAATGCAGCGTCTTTAATAACCTAAACTGAAGTTCATGGTCAGACCTTTTTTTTTTTCATTTTGTATATTTTCCTCCATATATAAAAGTATATTTTTGAGAGGAGTGAACTTGCAGTTTGATATAAACATGTCAGAGCTTTCCAATAAATTGGATTATTATAGGAAAGCTTTGCTATGTTTTCAGTATTTACATTGATTCACACAGAATGATGTTTGTAAACATTTATTTCTGTTAATTATGATAATTGTTTTGCTTACATTAGTCCAACAAAACCACATTTTTAATACATAAATGTGGGTTTAATACATTTTTATTACCCTAATGTATTGGGTATGACTGTAAAACAGTTCATAAAACATTTTGATTGAAATACGTTGAAAATGTATAAGTTACTGTAATTCTCTTGATATAATATCTAATTAAACATTTTATGATAAATATAATGAAGAAAATTGTATTCATCTCATTTTAGAGCAACATTGATGAAAAACAATCTGTCACTGTAATGTTTCTTTTCCCCAAAAGTTTATATTTCTAAACAGAACGGCATGAAGTGCGTTTTCCATCCAACACCGGATTCCGTTTGGAGCGTTTCTCGATCCTGTTCTGGCATGGACCCGCCATCTTTATTTCTGTATCAACTGACTCCACTTAAAGATGACCATCAGCGCCATCTGCTGGATGGCAGCCAAATTACAACAGGTCTAAGCGGATGTTATTAGTTAACTGATTGGAACTGATTTTAATCTGATTAAATTTTAATTGCATTCCTTCTCCCAGCGTTACTGGGATGACAAGTAGAGCAGCTGAAATGTTTTCTACTCACAGTAGAGGTGGTGTCATCATAATCTGGGGTCTTTTTTTCTTCAGTGAAAAAATGGAGCGGATTGAACAGCAGCTGGCTATGTGGTGACGTTGCAGTGCATCCATCATGACTGTGTGGTAATGTCTGGGTTTTTCACTGCTGCCATACGGACACATTCCTCTCTTTGACCATTCTGCATGTTCTTTTGATCTAAACACAAATGACGGAGTCCTCACATCCTTAAAACATCTTCAAAAGTCATGTATCTAAAATTAAGGCTGTAAAATGTCTTAAATTCATCATAAGATGGTCTTAAATACATTAATCACAGGTCTTAAATGTCATGGTAGAACTATTTAATCGCTTGTGTTTTTTTCTGGTGGAACAGCTTGTTTGTGTCCATCCTCTGTAAGTGCAAATTGATTGCTGCTTCACATCTGTTGCCAACCTTTAGGATGCTACATAGATGTATATCGACTATTTCTTTTGTACATTTGTGTCAGTTCTTACATTTTATTTATAAAAGTCTCAAATTTGAGTTGGTTAAACCTGCAGAAACCCTGAATTGAGAACATTTTGGGTTGTTTACATGGATGGCGCCAGTTGCAGACAGTGGACTCCATGAAACCATCATTTCACTTGGAGCAACATTTCCTTTAGCTTCCTGCAAACATTAACATCAAACATGAAATTCATTAAAAAAATGAATTTTTTAAGGCGGTTAACATGAACGGTGCAGAATTACAGTCATTTAAA
Organism: Alfaro cultratus; assembly: GCA_903066825.1. NCBI lineage: Eukaryota > Metazoa > Chordata > Actinopteri > Cyprinodontiformes > Poeciliidae > Alfaro > Alfaro cultratus. The sequence continues at coordinate 8,434 of CAEFZX010016395.1, read as the reverse complement.
AAAAACTTTTGTTCCTATTTTAGGGTCTTAAACTTTCGATCAGCCTGTTTCAATTTAATGGTTGTTTGCAATAAAATGCTTGCTCAGATTTTTTTTTTCTTTTTTCCATTTTGAAGCTCTACTTAGAAACTTAAGATCCAACAGTGCAAAATGTAAATTCTTGCCATTTTTCAACTGGTCCTAAAAATTTGATCAGGAGTGTATTTCTACTGTAGCATTAATCGTAAAATTGGGGACTTTATCCCCAGAGACGCCATCTGGCAGTCGGCCTGCATACAGAAAAGGTTGCAGGCTACCTGAGGGCATGCAGACATATAACTCCAACAATCAAAGGGAAAAAAATCATGTTTCGCTTCAACAGGACCAAAACATCCACTATAACATCATAAAAATAGCCCCTGAGAAAGTAATTCCTTGTCTTCCGTTGTAAATAATATCCTAACAAGGTTCATATTGTACTTTATGATTTTTTTTTAATCTCCTATGGTGTCAGTATAGTGTTCATACAAACCTCCCAGGGAGAATTATGCCTCTGTAGTAATCAATTGAGAGTTTACTATGACATGAAAGTACAGACGGCGTGCAGCTCTGGTGTCTCTCTGACAGACAAGTTCTCTGCAGGACGATGTCAGGGTGCAGAAATACCCAAAAACATGCTATTTATCACATACATGAAGTAAAAACAAACATTTTTTGATATTCTGCGAATGTCAAAAAAAGGATTTTGCAATTAAGCTATTCCATTAAAAAGGAAATGTAATTAAAATCAAACTTGGAGAAGTTTGTTCATGTGATAAGTCCTTAAACATCAGATGTAAACACATGAGATACGATCTAAAGCTACAAATGTGCGCAAAACTTTGTTGATATTACACTAATGTTAAAAAAACAAATTTTTGAAAATGTTTCTGTTACATAAGAAATTCTGTTTCAATTCACGTGAATAAGTTTGTTCACATAATTAAAAAACAACACGCCATTATCCTCCTACTTCTTCCTTCATCTTCTTCGTCTTTTCCTCCAGTAGTAACACCTAGTTGTTGATCACATGACTTGTGTGATGCAAAAAGACGCAAATCCATGATACAGCCGAAAATCCAGCTCATCCTAGTGCAAAACATTTTTAGTGAAAAACGAGAGTCTTTGAGTAAACTTGATATTTTCATTAAGCAAATTTATTTTTGCAATTTCAATTTGCTCAATTTTAAGGTCAGCAGAAACGAAGGTGTTAGAGCGACAAACGTATGAAACGTTTCTGGGAAATTGTAGTCGGCCATTTTATAGTAGAACAACGAATTCAACACGTTTGAATGACAAACTCAACTTTTGATCAAATATGCGACACTGTGAAACCTGGTGACAATAAAATGTGGCATGACTGTTCAGACTGCAGATGATTTAAAAAAAACAACAAAAAAAACCAGATGTAATTCAGCGTATGGAAGTGACACAAATTATAATTTTTGGCAGGAGAAAAGATCTGAATTGATCCGTTCAGGTTGTTGCCGAAAAATCTGATTTGTGTTGCGCTCAAACACAGCTTGAGATGTCTTCGAGTTTCTGCAAGTAAACAGATGACTGCTCAAATCTTCTCCACACAACCCAAAAACCGCCTCTTTGATGCAGACCGACACAAAGAAGTTGAGCTTTCTCCTTGTTTTAGGAAAATAAAACCAGAGTCAGCAAATTTACATCTAATAGATGATATTGACCTTTGAAGAAAGTAAAAAGGAAGTGAGAATTTTAATCGAGAGAGAGGAGAGAAGACTGCAGAGGAAAACACAAGATATCAATAAAAGCAGACAAAGCATCTTAATCAGAGAGACAAAGCAGCGATCAATCATGGGGGAGTTGATGCAGCCGAGAGGCCCCGACCTGAGCTGCACTGCAGAAGGAGCAGCTCCGCTCCTCCGAGACGCTCCCCCTTCGCTTTTATCCCCTCTACCTCTCATCCCTTCCTGAACTGGATCACCCTCTTTCCATTTTGATTACTGTCTGCGGCTCTATCTCTCTGCCCTTCTCTCTCTCTCCTTTCTTCCTATATTTCTGTCTGCTACCCACCATCTGTCATCCGTTGTCTTCCTCCACCCCCCCACTCATTTTCACTCCCTCAATCCAATTCGAGGAGCTTTATTGGCATCATAAGATGAATTTTACCGTCTCTTTCTGGAACATTTGTCTTCCCATTACTAATGCTCCACTTTTAATGCTTCTTGCAGAACTTGTGTGCTGCTTTCTGCACAGGCTGTACCGGTCCTGGTCAGCCTGCAGCCACTCTGATGCCGGCTAACACATCGATACTGAGGTCAAGCACATGTATCTTTTATCAGCTGGCTCATAAAACAGGCAGTGTGAATCAAAATGTGAGTCTTCCCACCGCGGAGGGAACCAGAGGAGAAACAGGGCAGCTTGTAAAAAGTTGCCTTGCAGTTTGGAGTCGGACTTGGTGGGACGTTAATGCTCACAGTGACACCAAGTGGAGAAAACCAGGCAGCAGATTCAAGCTGCCATGTGAGAGGAATAGCTAAGAAAAAAACTCAGAAATTTTAAGATTAAGCTAAAGTTTCTTGAAAAAAAATAAATAAATAACTTTCAGAGTTGTAAAGTCAATTTTTTAGCGAAAATGTACTCTCTTTTTTTTAAATCTGGCTCCTTTGCCCTGTAGCAGATGAAAATGAGCTTTAAATCTTTATTTACAAGGCTTTTCAAAAGTATTCATACCCCTTGAACTTTATGACCACAAACATTTTGATTGATTTGATTGATTTATGTAGCGCTCAACAACAACCGAGGTGATCAAAGAACTCTCCAGTAAAAATCACAAGAAAAAGAAAAATCTGCAGTAGAAATAGGAAACGATGTCATTAAAAGCCTGTCTGAAGAAATTAATCTTAAGCTTAGTGTTTCAGGTAGACTCGGCTCAATTGGGAACCAAAATTGCAAAATTTGTTAAATTTTCATCTGCTGCGGTTCTGTGATAATTTGGCGCCATCTGGTGGTAAAGTCTAAAATAAGTTCACAAATAGAAACAATTTTTGCAGAAAAAGCAGGAAATATGCTCATGAGCATTCTCAGTAAACTCTGAATTAATGTCTTGCTTTAATAAGAGTAAAAAATAAATTGAGGACAATATCACAGAAATAACAAAACACCATCAGGTAAATCATCTTTTTATCTATAAGGTGTAGGAGTAATTTCTGTCCAGTGCATTATTGATATAGTGTTTGCAGTCCTATTGTGCAAATGTTTCCCTTTTAAGATGATAAACTTCACAGAGAGGTCACCAAATGTTTCAACTCCAACATTTTACAAAATGTATGTAAAAAAAAAAAAAGTAGATCTGAAATATCTCTTCCATCAAGAAAAGCTTGTATGTCATCAGTAACTCATCATTATGGTCCGCCATGTTTGAGAGAGCTAACAGGTGTTTGCTAGCAAGCAGAACTTCGAAGGTGTGCAACATTTGGAGAAAATAGAAATCATGAAAGAATGTTTATATTGTTTCCTTAATGTTTTTCATAATAAATTTAAAACCATATTTATTTAACCGACACCATTTCTGATCAACAGAAAAAATTATATGTGAATGTATAATAATATACATATTTTTAAATCACTGTATCTATTTTTCAACAACAAAATGACCCAAAATGAAATGCATCAGGTGCACATTTTGCAACAAAATACAATAAAGTGCTAAAAAATAACTTTAAAAAATAAATAAAAATAAAAAATAAAATTATTTTCATATATTTGAAATGTTCCTGAAGGTTAAGATCTGAGCTGCTAACTTGCTTGGGAATTTGTTGTCAGTAACTCAGCAGGTTTCATTGTCTTGTACCTTTTCAGAACCCAGAAGCCTTGAAACAATCTTACTTTATAAAAGGCACCTTTAGAAGGACTCCACTTTAATATTTTATGTTATTTTAAATTTAAAATAATTCCAGCAGGGCTAGAATTAATTCTAAAGCAGAATCTATCAATTGTGGATCCATCAGAACATTGATTAGATGTGAAGAGTTGTAGTTCATTTTACATAAATCAGGTTTGCAAACATTCAGTAACATTGTCAATAGTTTTATAAACTATTGACATATTGACTATTGAATTTAAAGTTTTATAAACTACTGACACTAATGTAAATTTAATAGGTAAAATGTCAGTCTGTTATTATTTGTCACATTTCCACCGTGCAGAAGAATCGCGGCTCAGCTTCTAATCATCTGATGGAGAGTCTTTTTCTGCTTCTCCTCTGACTCTGTGAGTTATTTTCACATAAATGCCATCTTTGGGTCCCAGAGTGCTGGAGGATTTCAGGTCAAGAGGAACCTGAAACACAAACGTGGAAGCAAGAAAATTATTAACTGGCAATTTTTTTCATCAATTTAGAATGTTTATTAAATTTTATTCAATCACAAAGTAGTTTTAAATAGAGTAACCTGACACCATTCTTACTGTCAGGTCAGCCAAATAAAATTTTAGATAAATTTAGTCATTTAAAAAAAAAAGACAATTTTATTTCTATTTTTCAGATTTAAAATAAAGAAACATAAAAAACGAGGATTTATTTCTGTAGGACAGAATATCGTGTATGCAATGGCTTCGCCTGTCGCAATAAGCAATAAATCAATTGATTGCATGATAAATTAAAAGCTCAATAATTTCCATTTGCATGATTTGGTTATTTTTCTCTTTTCCAACCAAAATTGACCTTCATTTGTGTCTTTTTTGAGGGACAGTTCTGTTTGCAGAGACTTCATAATTCATTTTATTTATTGTTTCTATTTATTTTGCGTATTTAAAATGACTTCCAGTTGCAGTGTTAAATGTTCAATGGAATTTGAAGTTTATTGATTAGCATTCTGTTACTTGAAAATGGTCTCAAAACAACAATATTATTGTTTATTGCAATAACTTGTGTGACAATTTTTTGCCCATGAAAATGAGCTATTGTGATAGGCCGACTAATGACAAGAAAAACAGATCTAAAAGCAGGTCACTAGCACTTTTAGTGTCATTTCTTGTGGAAATTCAATGCAAATATCAGGAATATACTGGAATTCTTTTGAAAAAACTTGTTTTCATTTTAGCCAAAAGTTTTCCCGCCCACCTTGGTCTCGGAGCAGGCCTCGATGTTGAACCTGTGGAACAAATGGACCAAAGCCATCCGGATCTCCAGCTGGGCCAGCCTCATCCCCACACAGTTCCTCGGCCCGGCGCCGAACGGCAGGTAGACGAACGGGTGACGACTCGCCTTCGCTTCCGGTGTAAACCTGGAGACGGGGCAGACTAATTACACCAATTGTACTAATTACAGTACATCTTTGAAAAGCAGTGGTGGAGCCTCCTGCACAACCAACAAGAATGCAGCAAGTGGTTTCTGGATGGAAAGTCAACAACAAAAATACTGGTTTCTTCCAGCAGCCATTGTACACCACATACATAGGTAAAACCAGCTGACCAAATCAGCTAGAGCACTGCTTGTGTTGCTAGGTAACAGGCGAAACTCTGCTTGGGTTGCTAGGTAACGGGCTGTGCCTGCGGATTTGTAATGTTACATTCTGAAGACTTTTGAAACGGCTCTTTTTCCAGATACTAATAAATATATTTTTTAAGCACTTGAGCTGTTTTTACAAGCAGCCGAGACCCAAATGGAATTTCAAAAATGTGAACCGTGAATTTGAACTAATCCTGTTCAAACCTTAGACAAGACTCAGAACAGAGTGTTGAGAGTTGAGATAATGAATCTAATAAAAAAAAAAAATCTAATAAAATTTTATTTGTGTCGCACATTTCAGAAACAAGGCAGCTCAAAGTTCCTTACATCATAAAAAACAAAAAATCAACATTACAATTTCCCAAGTGCCGTCATTTACATATCAAAATGTTGGTTAGTCTTGCTAGTGAATACCAGTAATTCTGAAGTACCTTTCGGGGATGAACCGGTCCGGCTCGGTCCAGTGATCCGGGTCGTAGTGCAGGAATCCTGCTGGGATCTCCAGAGTCGCTCCTTTGGGGAGAATCTGGCCGTTCACCACACAGTCATGGTCGATTTCTCGAGCAAACCTTGATGAGAAAAAAAAATCTTTTAGATTTTATGAATCTGAATCATTTTGCCTTTTTTCCTACAACTTTATGTTTTTAAATAAACAACATAAAGCCTGTAAATATCCTGGAACATCAGCAACGGTTCACCTGAAGCCAGGCGGGTAGAGCCGCAGAGCTTCACACACGACCATGTCCAGGTACTTCAGCTCCTGGACGTTTGAGTAATCCGGTGAATCCTAGAAAACAGATTCATTTAAACCAGAGCAGAAGGAGGAAGATCTGATCGGACCAGAACCAGGGCTGGTTCTGAGCTGGTTCTATATTATCACATGGCTACTGGCAGAGCTGCCATCGCGCTTTACAGCTTCCCTTTGTTTGGAGCTTTAATGTTATTGCCAAGCTATGATGTTTTTTAAAATTACTAGAATAAAGTTGTAATGTTCAGAGAATGAAATTGTAATTTTATGAGAAGTCCTACGCAAACAATGAAGAATAAAAATGAGGAATGTTGAGCATCTTGTTAAGTTATACTTCACAGACTGAGATGGTCGTGGCAAATCTTGATACGTCTACATTGAAAAAGAAAATATTACCAAGTAATTTGGTTTAGTTTTTAGTGCAAATATCTTAGTAAATTTGAAATAAAACAAAACCAATTTGCAACTAGCTCTTCAGCAAGATATAGAAGAATGTTTTAAATAAATAGTTATTTACTTAAAACAAACTCCTATATCCAACTGAAGAGATGCTTGTAATGCAGTTTTGTCTTATTTCAAGATTACTAAGATATTTACATCAGAAATTAGACAAAAATATTTGTTTTTGCAGTGTAGAAGCTTTTTTCTCTTTAAGATTACTTTTTTCTTAATTTTAAGACATTTTCCTGGTAAAATTGTGTGTTTATTCTGCTAATATAACATCTATTTTTTTGTAATTAAGCAAAAATGATTGGAGTCTGGTCCTAATACTCAGTTGTCCAAGTCACTGAAATAACAGCCACTTTTTGAAAATATTTTCAGTCATTTGTAATTTCTTTTTTAGAAAAGAAATCAAGAAAACACTATTTTATTTAGGCATGTCGCCCAGCCCAAACCGGACCAGGACAGGCTTACATGTCTGGTGAAGAATTCGTCGACCTCGTCCTGAACTCTGCGCTGGCAGTCGGGGTTGATGGCCAGCAGGTAGCAGGTGAAGCCCAGCGTGTTGCTGCTGGTCTCGTATCCCGCCAGGAGGAAGACGAAGGCCTGGCCAACCACCTCGTCCTCCGTCATCATCTTCGTCAGCGGACGCCTGGCGGGCGACTCCTGCTGGTGAGCCGACCCGTTTTCCTGATCCGAGCAGGACGCCAGCTGCTCCGAGGGGTTCGCTGTGTCGAAATGCTCCAAAGAGACGCTTTCTTTGCTGGTTCGAGCGTCCAGCATCAGCTGGAGGAAATCCCGACGCCGCTGCAGGAAAACAGGCCTCATAATCCTCAGCATATCAGGAAAAGCAGTAGAACAGGAAGCTGTTAAAACGTTAATCACACCACCAGAACCTCTCACATTCAGATTCTCAAACCCCAAATCCCCACTGGGATTTTATGATAAATTATGGAAGAAAAACAAGTTATCGTTTTTCAGATTTTTTTAAAGTGTGGAAGGCATTTTCTACGGGAGAGAATTAGGGCCAATGACAAAGCTTTTAAATATTCTTGGAATTCTGACTTTTTTTCTCTGGTTTCTATATTTTTTTTCTCAAAATTTGTACTTTTTTGTGACTCCAAGCGACTTTTTTAGCTGCACTAAGCATCCAAATGGCTCTTCAGATGCTAACTGTTGCAGACCGCTGTTCTAGCTGGACGTCCATGTCTTGGTGGATCTGCAGTTGGTCCATCCTTTCTCTATTGTCAGATGATGAATTAGTCAGAGATCTTGAAATTACCCCTACATTAGGGGTAATGTAGGGGTAAATCCAACATTACCCCTAAATGTTGGATTTAGGGGTAACAGAGGTATATTTTAGGGGTATTTTAGCTTTTAATAGTAAAAAAAATCTCCTTCTCATTCCCAGTGTAGCCCAGTGTTAAACTGAGGTTACTGTAATGACTGTATGTTGAGGTTAATAGAAATCTTACATAGGTTAAGACAAGATCCATATACATTAAAAGTAAATGTTTGTTTACTAATGTATAAGCTACACTAGTATTTTCCTTTACTTTACTATTTAAATAATATAAAGGGTAAAGGTAGCTATTAAGTAATTTGCTTACTTAGTAATTAAAACTGTATTATTTGTAAATCAGGTAAGCGCATTATTTTATGTAAATATTGCAATTGAAAAGTATTGGTGTGACGTGAGATGCACTGTGTATTTTATTTGGCTTTGCCATTTTATTGGTCACTGAGAC
>CAEFZX010016393.1:0-82653 GCA_903066825.1 Alfaro cultratus | reverse complement strand
TTGCCTTGCCTTGCCTTGCCTTGCCTTGCCTTGCCTTGCCTTGCCTTGCCTTGCCTTGCCTTGCCTTGCCTTGCCTTACCTTACCTTTCGAAGCTTACTTTTTACTTTTTGAAAATAAACAACCTTAATTAGCCAAGAGAAGAAATGTGTTAGAGCAAACAAAATTGGACCTTGTAACATTTTTACATTTTCGTCATAAATGGACATAAATGAGTTAACCCTGAAGCCACGCTGGCTTTACCGTTGTTGAATCACACTTGTGTGTTGTTGCTCTCCTGGTGAAACTGGAACTTTGTAAAAACCTTAAGTAGGATGCAATACCTATACATTCTTTCATCTTTAAACTTCTATTTAAAAAAAAAAAAGATAATTTGCTCATCCAGTTAATAAATTACCTCAATGGGGATATAGTTCAGTAAAGTCTGACCACGTGTAGTAGGGCGGCCATTTAATATCAGAGCTACTGTAACTCTGTTGGTACTTTCATTTATTTTAAATTCAGATTAGCTGATCCCAGAGGCTGAAGCTAACAGTAGCCTAAAGGGGCCAGGACCAAATTACTTAGACCTTTACTGCCTTAGAATGACTCCAACCATAAAAACATCACAGCAGGCTATCCTCAGGCTACTCTACAAACCTTAAAACCATTGTCATGTTTGCGTTGGGTCATTAGTTACACAGGATTCAATGATAACCCACAAGAGAAAAAGAGGTTGGAGGTGGCACATGTTAAATTCACGATGAAAGAGAATGGAACATGCGATGGATTTCCAGTCGCACTACCTGCCGAAGTATTGTTGTGTATAAATAAGAAATAAATGTTGCTCATGTTACTCAGCTGTTGCAACCGCGTGACATTGCCCAAGCGGTTTGCTCCGCTTTAATAATTTCAGTCTGAAAGAGAATCAGTACAAAAGAAGGTCAAAAATGATCAGCATTCCCCATCTAACTGAACAGAGCTCCTCAGATGATCCCAGCATTAAAAAAAAAAAAAAAAAAAAAAAAACTCTCGCTGCTTCTGAGATGTGTCTGGCTTCAGGGCTTTAGCTCCGAGCTGCCTGTTCATTTAAATGTCTGCCAAAAAGAAAGATTTTGCTGCAGCATGTCTCTGTAAGATAACTTTCCTAACTCATCTGTGCACATCATTTGTTTAGGAACTTGTCATAGCTCATCCAAGTTAATTACCTTTGGAATCGATGTGAGGCTTTAACCTTTTTTGACCCGCGTGTTGCTGTGATCCCGTTTGAGCGAAACTCAAGGGAATTATGAGCTTATCTTCTGGTAATTACTGTTCACAACATAGACAAAATTGATTTCCACTACAGCAGAAGTGTTTGTTTAATTAACTCACACCCTAACCCCGGGACTAAGTATTTATGAATAAAATGATATTCTTTTCTGACGGAGGAAACGGTGATAAGTATACAACTTCAATTTTATCTTAAAATCTGAGGAAGTGTAAACAACCAGCTCATCCATCTTAACAGGTGCTCAGTTTAGCACAATTCACATTTAAAGGTAAAATCAATATGTTATTTCAATTGTTATGACCAGGATTGTTGACAATTTGGCTCCAGAAAGTGGAAGCATCAGTCATCTCCAGTGACAGATGAAAACAGTTGGTTTGTTTCTGCAGACATGATTTTGAAGCCGGATCGAAGAGATGCCGTACTCTAATTAGTAGCTAGACTTGATATAACTAGCATGGAGATAAACACTTAGATTTTTGTAAAAATGTCCATTGAAATTGTCCAACATGAAGAGAGTTATTTAACATTTCATTTCAATAGGTTCGGCATCTGAGTATTTGCAACAAGAAACAGGTTAAACTGTATGCAAAGCACATAAGGACAATAAAAACGTGTTTCTAACTTGTGTATTTTCTTTGTGTATAAAGTTCAGAGCAGTACTAAATACAGAGATGACTGGGTGCTGATGACTATAGGAGTGAAATTGTATCAAAAAAGCATGTTAGGAGGCTAAATGTTTGTTTTTCCTTGATTAAAGGAAGAAAAACCTAATGTTTCCTTATTGTCTATAAGTAATATAGATCCGTGCATTGAGTGTATCTTCAAATGTTAGTTTTCAGTTTACAAAAGTCTGTTGATTGCGTAGAAAATTTGTACAGCAACACTAATAAGGACTATCTTCAGACAGAGGAGTTCATCTAGATTTTACAAAATGTTTAGAATTTTCTTCTTGTTCATCTTTACATAGCCTTCACTGCAAGCTAAGCCGTAGTTGTTTTAAATTTACCAATGTTTATATTGAATGTGGTGTCATAGATAAGTCGTTTTGAAAAGCAGCAAGGTGGAATTTTGATGTCTTTTTTCAAGAATTTTTCATTCTCTGTCCCTTACCTTTCTTTTTGCTGTGAGTCACAACAAAAAAGAACATTCTCTGGAATTGCAGTTTTTAAATGATCTAAATTTAGAAGTAAGAGTTGCATAAGGTTTCATGTAATTGTTGGTGCTTCAATAGGAAGCCACAATTAGCGAAACAACTCATGAGGAGAGAGTTTAAAAGGAGCAGGTGTTTTTATTCAGCTCAACCTGAAGTTCAAGGGTGTTTTCATGTCATCAGATGCTGTGGGCCGCCTACGGGATCTCTGATTGGTTGGATGAAGAGTGAACTTATTGGTCCATGCACAGGTTTCTGCTTGGGTTGACGATAGTAAGTTAATAATGGTCTCAGTTTGAAAACCGATGCTCTCTGAGTTCTTGTGCATGCATTTGGTAAATACTGTACTGTCGTAGACATGCTTGTAACACAAATACTAGGAAGTGCTTCACTTTCTTACACTTACAGCTGACATGTAAGATACCAAAAGAGAAGAAATTCATGCAACACTCTACATGTAAAAAGACAGCAAATTTATTTAGTAAATGTTTCTGCTAGCATTGACCACTAAAACTGAGGAGATTTGCCCAGGAACAGCCTCAAGTGTTCTCATCTGAGTTTTAATAACTCTGCAGGTAATTGATGCAGCTGAATCACAGTGTGTGAAAATTGCTTTGTTACACTCAAGAGTCTCGCTGTGAGGTTCTCTGTTGTCCTCTGATTTATATTGGGGAATTCAATTGTGTTTCTAATGAAGTTTGTTAATTCTGTGATTTTGTGTTTGTATTCACAGTTTCCAAAAAAGGCTCATGTTCGCTGTTGTGTTGAAGGTGACCAATAAATCACAGTGCAGGAAAATAAATTTTATGTCAGCGGTTAAATCTAATTAGACCCTGATATTAAGATATTATCCACTGAATAGCTCTGAATTTCCACTATGACATTGTTGGCTGTCAGACTTCGAGTGTCTCAGTGAGCAGGAATATTCACTGCCTATGATTCAGACAATCCATTCTGTGAGTTACATGGTGTGAAGAGGCCCGGTTTTCTTTTCCAGATAAGCAATTTTCCAGTTATTGGCTTATTAATATTTCTATCAGATATGCCGCAAGGCTATTATATTATTCAAAGTGTATTTTGCTTCTTTTGTAATGTTTAAAATGAATAATGCACCACACATTTATTTCACCTGCACCATGGCAGGAGGAGAGCAACACTTCAGACTGAGTATTTAAGATTTTTTAACAATGGATAATTAAAAAGTCCTTCAAAGGGGCGCAATTATGTAAAATCAACTTTTAGGAGCTTTCCATCATGTTATAGAGTCATTTCCTCAACAACAACATACCTGGAGTGTTGCATTGATTTTTTTCATGCATTTTTGAGAAATACTTTAATCTCCCCCAGCAACCATTCAGCTGTGCAAACCGCCTGCATGGACCTAGCACCGCCTTCAACGGTGAAGCTCCTCCTCGGAAGCTGTTAAGTTTCCAGCTCACACAGCAGTCTGCCCTCACCACTCGTCCACTCAGCTCCTTCAGACTAGCCAGAAGCAATTAGCAAACTCGAGCTACTTAGTGCAAAGCTGGTAAAAACATTGTTAAAGGGTTAATAGAGGGGCAAAGCTGTGATGACTTCCTGAAGACAGTGTTGGAAAAAGGAGAACTTTCTTATAGAGACAAAGGCCTAATTTCAAGGCATTAAATTATGTAGTCAAATTTATTTTAAGTCACAGTGAACGTATAGCATTTTTATAACAACTGAAGGTAATGCAGATACTTGATTGTCTCTGCTACGCTACAGCTGCTATGCTACAAACCCAAATGCCGTCAGACAAAAATGTTGAAAGTGCAGGAGGCTTCTTCAATGATTTCATAAATAAGTATTGTTTAGCAACCCGAGTACAATTTTGTGCAGTTCAGAATGCACAGATAAAACTAATTATTTTTCCATTCATGTTTTGTTGGGAAAGCATAAAGAAATATATCAGTGGCAGATAGTAGTTAAACAACATGGGTTATTTAAACTCCTTGTATTATAAAGAAATTGATGAGGAGGAAAAAACAACATCAGCCACATCCTTCGATGATAGGATTTCTCATGGGACACCAACATCTGAATAACAATAAAACAGCCTGACAGTTGAGGGGGAAAAAAGAGTGTTTTCCACAAACCATAACTGTCACAATAAGAGCAAGAAAAAGAAAAAAAGCTTCTGGTTATGGCAGATCGGAATAATTCCCACAAGGTCTACTTTTGGAAATATTCCCTTTTTCCCTTCGAAATCCAGGAAATACAGTGGACATATGGATGCAATTGGAATTACAATGACTACATTTTCAATTTCTGTGTAGGAATGCGTTCTCATGGCAACCTGTAAATAATTCAGGAAGAAAAAAATTTAACTGCCATGCAAAAAAATTATATGTCACACAATGTTTAACATAATAATCAAGGCTCTACTTTTGATTAGAGTCTCTGTCTATAGATAGCGGGCTACATTTCAGAGGTGTATTTTTGCTATTTCACACCTTTCAGCCTCCTAGAGATGGAGAGCAGTCATATTAAACAAGCTGAATCATTGCTCCTAACTTGCATGGAGCTCCATTTATGTAACTCCAGAGTCAGAGGACTGAAAGGACATTGAGCTATAGGAGATTAAATGCAACAGTGCTCTTTGTGATCAGCCATAAATGACAGGCCATTTATTTATGATACAGAGAGACTGCATATCTACCGAATGGTAATTGAATTCGGATCTTGGATGGGATTCCTGAATAGCTCCAGATTACTTCAACCTGCATGTGCTTTTAAATGGCCGTAGGAGTGAAATGAAAAGACTGAAGGTGTTAAAGTCCTGCTGAGTTCTTCCATTCACATCTCCCCGTATTTGTGTATTTATTTTTACTGAAATGAAAGAAGAGTGCAGCAAGCTGAAAAGATGTTAAACCCTAGTGCACAAGGCCAAAATGTTTCATTTCTGATTGCAGATGCTTAAAAACACTGGCAATCAGTCTGAAAGAAAAGTACACTGGAAGTGCGACAGACCAACCAACATTGGCAAATCTAAAACCTCTGAATTGTGACTTTTATTAAAGGACTTTTAAATGTCAAAGATTATGTTGAAATATTTTGTTAAATCAAGTTTGTCTTCTGTCAAACTTGGAAATATCTGACAAATAATAATGGGGAGTTTGAGCAAAGAAATGGCTTTTGGAAAGCAATTCTACCAAAGCAAAACAAGACATTGGTGCGCCTTCCAGGGTGTTGCAGACCAAAAGCTTTCCCAATTCTTTGTGACCTGTGACACTTGTGATCTGCAAGTGTCTTTTGTAGAAGCTGAATACATTTCCTTGTACTTGCACTCAAGACATTTGAATGTTTCTCACATTTTGTCACGTTCCAAGCACAAACGCCATTGTCATTTACTGCGGTCTTACGTGAGAAACCAACATATAGTTGTGCATAATTATGAGATGAAAGCAAAATAATTTTTCATGCAAGTAACATTTTGAAAAGTTCAGAATGCGTTCGTGTTCATACCACTTTAGTGTGATACACCAAAATGAAATCCAGTGCAAACGTTTGTCATCAGAAGTGTAGTCTTGATATAAATCCAGCTGCTCTGCAAAGACCTAATAGGTTTGTTCAAACAGCATCATGGAGACCAAGGAAACACACCAGCCGGTTCAAGGAGAATGTGGAAGGAGAATTTAAATCAGGGTGAGGTTGTAAATAACATCTCAAGCTAAGAATTTTTCTCAGAGATCTGTCAATCCATCATCTGGAAAAAGAGTCAATCGACAGAACATCCATTAATTGTGCACTCCACAAATCGGGACTTTGTGAAAAAAGTGGCTATGACAATGGCCTTTTTGAAAGAAAGCCATGGAAAATCCCACTTACAGTTCGTTGATGCACAGTGAACATGTACAAGATGTTGGTGGTCTGATTAGATGAGACCAAAAGTAAACTTATCGAGTTACATATAAAACACTGAACGCGAGGGAACATTAATCACCCTGAACACAGCACCCCCAATATGAAACAATGTGGGAGAGGCATCATGCTGTGGGGATATTTTTCTTTAGTAGGGGCAGAAGTGATGATGGAAAGATGTATCAACCAGGACAATTCTGACAACAAAATTCACTTAGAGGCTCCAAAAGACTTGAGGCTGAGGCAGAACTTCACCATCCAGCTGAACAACTCTAAACATGCAACCATGACTACAATGGAATAGTTAAGATCAAAATAAATGATTGTATTGAAAAGGCTCAGTTAAAGTCCAGCTCCAAATACAGTTGAGAATATCCAGCAAGACTTGAAAACTGATATAAATCTGTCAGGTTTTTATTGCTCAAAAATGTTGTTTCCTTCCAATCCCACTTTAGAATTACGCACTACTCTGCTTTGGTCTGTCTCTTAAAATTCCAATTAGTAATATGCTATTAACGTTTGTGATTGTAAGGTGACAAATATGAAAGGATGCAAAAAAAAAACAAAAAACTGGCAAGACATTATGTTAGTGAAATCATAACATAAACCATTCATATGCAAAAAGAAAATGAGAAAATTGGAACTAATTTTGGACTCTGTTGGAGCATTGTGTGCTTTACTGACAAAAAGCTTATAGTAAAACAACATGCCTATATTTCCTATCCGTCTCCGGCATTAGAGTAAATTTATTCATCCTGCTGAGAGTGTAACTCTCCATGTGGTGAGATGGCTAAGCAGATGGAGCAAATGACAACTCCGACAATAAAGTAAGGAGAAAGCTGTTTACTTGTTTGTCTTTATCAGACGGCGCGTCTTCATAACTCTGAAACGGGAAGTAAAAGTCGATATAAGATGTTCCTTATGACTGAGAGGAAGTGAGAGAAGCAAATCTGGAGCCAAATACTTCATGATTTAGCAAATGGTTGTGCTTCATGGGGAAGAAAAATCGAACAACAGAAACCACAGACTGAACACAGAATATGCAGAAACTGCTCACTATGCTGCTGAACGCAGATCCAAAATGGCTCTTCCTAGTATGATCCTACTGGTCTGATGACAAATGACCAAAGGCGGTTTTATTAGAGACGACCTCGGTCTGATTTGAAAATACTCTTTAGAGCGTCCTGATTTTTGCTTTATCTAATGTAATTTTTTTAACCATATAAAATGTCTTAGCTGAATGATGGCCATAATAAAAGAATGTGATGTTTAAAAACACTGAGAAGTGCTTTTTTTTATTATTTATTTATCACAACCTCCTTTTTTTAAATTAAAATGGATGATTTTATTTTATAGTCTTTGGGAAATCAACTTTCAATAAGCATTTTGAATATTTCCAAGCCATAAAATTAACCATAAATATTCTAAATATGAAGTTGAGAAGGGGATCTTGAGGAGTGAGTTTCTTTGGATGCCCCAAAAAGTGTGTTCCTTTATTCGGCTGTTTTGTACTGATCGAGCTTAAGGACACAATGGCAACCATTTCTAAAAAGTCCTTACACATCAGATGTGCCTTCTCAGAGGGAAAAGGGATGTTATATCAGCCATGCTGTTTCCCTTTGTTAATCCAAATAAGCTAAATCGACGCAACTCTGCAGTTTAAAAATCTGTTCTTACCCGTGACAGGCTAGCGTTGCAGAATCTGCTCAGTGACAGCAGTAGGAGCTGTGAGTTATATCCATCACCTCCAATCTGTCATGCACACACCTGTTTGTGTCTGCCTCCATTTCCATCTCAAAGAGCCATCCAACAGCTTTTACCCTCACTCCCTCCACAGTACTTTAATGTGGCGCTGATGTGCAACAAGACTCAATCAGACTGAGCTTTAAAGTGCTTTGTAAGCATGGACTTTGTCCATACAGTGAAAGAGTGCCATAAACAAAATTTGAGTAACATGTAAGTAAATCAGCATTGTGCTCGCCAACATTAACAAAATTTTGTGAAGCACTGAGGTTCCTGTCTTTTGATCTGCTTTAAAAAAAACAAACATTTATTTAAATCCTTAACTCAGCCATTTAAAGGTTTGGCATAAGCCTTTATACTACTTTTCTTCTACAGTTTGGTTCATGCTTGTAGCTCGTTATAGTTTTACTTGATTTCATGTTTGAAATCAAGAAATATGCAAAAAGAAAAAAAATTACTTTAAAGCAAAAAGGATAGTAAAGTACAACCAACAGGCCTTAATCTTGTAAAGTTGAATTCAGAACAAAAAAACATGAAAAAAGTAGTGAGAGCAAAGTCTGCTGTTTAAATGGCACAAAGTGAAGTTCATAAAGTGAGGATTTACATAGTCCAACGAGGAGAAAGAAGCTAAGAGTAAAGGTGTGAACAGTGGCTTTGAGACCTGAGAAGCCAACACCCGACTGGGAAAGTCGGAAGTCCAGTAGAAAGACTGGACTTTCTACTTCCGGTAGAAAGTCCAGTCTGCTAATAATCTGCTGAAGTAGACTAATTTTTTGTACCAGTAACATTTTGAAACGCTCAGATTTTTTGGCAATATTTAGGTTTGGGACTGAATGCATCCAGAACAACCTGATGTACATCTGCATTCAGACTCGCTTCTCGCCCAAAGGCAATGTCACAAGAATTATTTATATCAGCAAGTCCTGCAGTTGTTGTCTAAGTCATTTTATCCACATAACCAGTCTGTGTTTTACTACTGACAGTCTAACTTCATTAGTCGCTTGGTAATTTTCCCTTCTTCCTGTCTGGTATCACTGGGTACCACTGCAGATTCAGTTCTAACTGATAAGATACAGATCAAGCACACTCAGGATGGTGATTTCATGAGATTGCTCAGTTGTCATGTTGGATTGCTGCAAAATCTATTGCAACTTTCTTCATGTGCTGCTGTATGTATTGTTGTATGATTTTTCTGCAAGCTTGAATGATCCTCCACGCAGCTCAGCTTAAAATCTTTGTGTTTATTTCTCAATGGGTCATTGAAAAGGAGAACATTAAAAAGTTACATTTCTCATGTGGCAGAAGGAAGAGGATTTCAAAAAGTGAACAACAATCAGACTGAATGTTCTCTCTCTCGTTTGGCTCAGAAACATTAAAAAAAACTATGCTGCTGATTAATGTGGGCAAGCCAGCAGGAGGATCGTCTGGACAGAGTGATTTCTGATTTAACTTAAAATGCAGTTATTGTATTTGGTTCGGACAGAAGATGCATTCAATTGTTAGAATGTTCTGACTTTTCTTTGCATAAACTGTGTGTCTCCTTGACTTTCTCCATGCTTATCTGTGGTCTATCTTATTGGATGAAACATTCAATCATTTATTCCTTTTTGTAATAGATTTGATATGCTATTGATATGAAGTGAAGTGACAAATTAACCTAATTTTTACACTTTCTACCATAACTAATTTAATTATATTAGCAATAATGACATTCATTACCCTATTTGAAAATTATTATAAATCCTGCCCATGGAATCTCTATTGCATTAACGGCTGAGAGGATTATTATGCCAACATTTGTGTGTTGGTAAGATCCAAGGAGCTTCTTGGATTATCCTCCCATGTGACGCAACAAACCTGAAAGATTAAAGCTTAATCTTATTAAAATGCCATTATGTTAAATGTTACGCTTTTGCAAAAATAACGCATATCTTTATGTAAGGAGTCAAACGCTGCCAGGATGTTCCCCTTTGTTCAGCATGTGTCGATTTCTTACATTAATCCAGAGGAAGACTTAGCACAAATCTAATCACAAATTTAATCACGAGATTATATAAGTGTCTTATATAATCTGTCCTATACATTCTGTATCCTACAATATATAGGACACATTTAGGACACATAAATGTATCAGGTGATACTGCAGCAACTACAACAACAACACAGATTGAAAATTATTGAAATTGGTAGCGTATATGTTTCTTTATACTTGCCAGGATTCAATTGATCTCCGCAGAAGTCTTCTATAGGTAGAGTATCGAGTGACGGAGCCACTGAATGTCTGCTGGGTGAAAGGTAAAAGAAAATCTATGCATGCAGGAGGAGGATAATGAAGTGGAGTGAAGTCAGACCCTACAGGCACATGTCAGTGGCTCAGTCTGGATCCCTTGACAATCAAGATTTTCCCCTTTAATTAAAATCCAGTTTCTCCCTAGTTGTGACCGACATCTTTGAAAATAAAGGAGGTGCCGCCTCACCCCGTTTTATCTGTCGATCCACGGCCTAATAATACAATTGATTTAAGTACACGGCTGCTAACAGAAAACAGAAGACACAATCTGGTTCATTGGATTATACAATTCTTTTTTTATTTTGTAAAAAAAAAAAAAAAAGAGGAAAAAGTATCTTAATCTCTGGATGCAAGTTGAAAATTTCTCACCTAAATGTCGCATCTTGAGAAAAAGATTCAAATCAACAATCACTAAAGAGAGTGAAGAGGACAGGATTGATATATGTTGTGGAAAGAAAAATCTGAAGAAATGTGGCAGGCATTTGTATTCAGCCCCTTTTATTCTGACACGCAGAAATAACATTTTGTGAAAGCAAATGCCTTCAGAAGTCACCTAAATAAACAGAACCCACTGAAAATGAAACATATTTTTGCTTTCTTACAAAGTGCCATTAATAATCAGAATTGAATGAAGCTTCCTCTAATGGACAGGTGTTTCAATTGTCAGATCTAATTGAGAAACTGAGAGAACTTATGCCATTTTTGAAGCAAGTATTGGTGACCAGTTCACCACAGCCGGCTAGGTGCCCTAGAGAGTATTTAAATACTTTCAATTTTGGTAACTTTTCATCACAAAAAAATAAATAAACAAAAATAATACAACCAAAAACAAGCAACTCCTAAAATATAGAATTGGTGAAGAAGAATCAAACCATGTTGTCTTGAAATGCAGCTATTTTAGAAAAACAGGGCAGGAATTCTTAAAAGAATATATATTTTTGACCCTTCCTGCAACAATTTACCCAAAGGTAAAGTAAGGAGAGTGACTGCAGAACCCTTCCCGTTCTTCAAATACACATAAGGTTAATTCATTCAGTCATCAGCTAAGAGCTCTGTAAACAGTCACTGGCTTGTCCAAATGATTTCTGCAGAGGATTTCTGAAATGGTTACTTGGCGCAAACAGTGGACCCCCCACCACTGAAACCGACACGGAAAGGATCCAAGAAAACTAAATCACACACTCATGGTATTTGATAGTGTGTGGGTATATGTAGATGTATAAATATATATATTTATTTTTTTGGATCTGCGGTTCATACACAATATGGAAATGTGTGGTATTTGCCGTGATTTCTTCCCTAGACTGGGAAAAGTTTAGGGAAGACTTTGAGAAGGAAATAGAGAAATATTAGTATTTTCCAGACTTTATTCCAAATCCTTCCTTCCTTTCTCTTCAAAAATGTCTGCCACGAGTTCACTAAAAACTTTGGAATCGAAACTCCAAAAACGTTGTAAAAGTCTGAATGTTTTACAGATGACATGCATAGGGACAAACGAACAAAACTCTAAACTTTTAATAGCAAAATATTGTTTTATCCATCTAAGTATATCTTCTTTGTTGCCTTTACAAAGTCATTGCAAAGTCACTTTTGTGCCGGTCAGAATTTGGTTTTCTTGAAAAATATCCTATTAGAATTTCTTGTCTTCATCACGTTCCTATTTGTACTATTAATCTTCTCCCTGACAAATGAGGTCCTTTAGTCCCCCAAGCATGCATAAATAATGATAACGACATACCGCAGCTTTGACAAGGAACCATCTTTGTGTTTTGGTGGATGAAGTGTCCTTGAAAATAATAAGGGGGATCTGAAACATGTCTATCTTGGTGCAATCCGTGTTCCACTGCTATTGGTAAACTTAAATTGTATTATTGCTCTAACATGTCTGACTTATCTCTTTGAGAGTTACTAATGCCCTGGAGGGGGCAAGAAACTTTAATTTAAAATTTTAGCTTGAAATTAGATTTTAACAAGTTCCACATGGCAAGCGTGTCTTCACCTGAAACACGCAGTTTAAACACATTTCTAACAAGAACCAATGGTCTGAAAGGTAGACGGAGATTAGTGGAGTTGTGGAACAGTAACAGTAAATGGTGCACAAGTATTTTGTGACAATACTGCCACAAGATAAGTTGTATTTTATGTTACAGACCAACACAAAAAAAGTGCATAACTGTGGGGCAAAACAATAAATTATTTCTGTCTTTGGCTGTGTTCGTCTTCCTGTCCAATCTGGTTTGACTGGACAGCAGATTGTAAAATCTAAGCATCTTCCTGCTGATTTTCTTTAGCAGGAGGAGAATCTGAATACTTTTCTTCCTCCTGCAGGAAGGAGGAAGACGCGTAATGGGGGCCGGATATGAACGGATATGAACGTGCTCGCCACATTTTCAAAAATTTTGATTTGGAGAAAGTACAAAAAAAAATAAATAAATAAACATTGTCCTTCTATTTCATAAATATGCAAAACTTTTTGTTGGTCCATAACATTTGGTCTATCAAGCATGTGGTTTCGATGTGACAACTATTAAAAGTTCAAATGATATGAATACTTTTGGCAGCCACTGTCCTCTCAAATTCATATGAGACACTTTCTTGTCCTAAAAAGAACTTTACAAATACCACAGTTAAAAATCATTAAGTCTCACTGTCTCATTTTCCTGAAACTTTGATTAGTTACTAGCTTATGTACACAGCATCCTATATGGTGGGTGGTCCAGCAAATCCATCATGTGTTGTCTGCTGTCAGACTCTAGGAAAAAACAATTAAAGCTACCGCTCACAGGTCGAGTTGCTCCAATAGTCATCGCTGCAACCTCTGTGTGAGGGCCTTGGAGAGTTACATTCATTAGGAAATGCCACTGGAGGAGGGATGCATGCACAAGAAAATTAAGTAACCCACAGTATATTAGGTTGAGGACTCAAGGGACTAAACAGATGAATGAAAATGACAATGAGTAAACTATAGGCAAACTTTACAGCAGCATACAAAAACATCAAACGGTCATCAATTATGAAACAAACATTACTTTTTGCCAAATGCCATCATCAAAATTATAAGGCAAGTACACATAAAATATGTTGATCAATGTTCCAGTTACTGCTAGTCAAAAGCATTTCTAAACCAATGGGTTTTTATCCTTGATTTAATGGAGCTTCCAGCGCTTTTGTAGTTTCCTGGGAGTTTGTTCCAGATTTGCGGTGCACATTAACTAATTGCAAACACTTGCATCAAGCTGAAAATGACACTTAAAAAGTGATGTCACGATGGCAGCTCAAGGCTGAAGCAAACAATACAATCAGATTCTTGACAATCAGTTTACAGGCAATGTTTAGCTTCTGGCTGCGGTCATATGGGCGTAGAAGTACACATTCAATCAGTTTCAGTGAATCAAATTCTCAGTTCGTTAATGCTCTTTGTCTGTAGTGTCTACACAGAGTAATCAGGAAAGTGCAGGCAACTGAATAAAGGAGAATATTACTGAGCAATAATATTTGGCTAGGCATTGATTTCAGCTTGCTTTAGGGTCTCTGTGCTCAGATGTAGCTTCCCAATGAGACGTTTTACTAGGAAAAAAAGGTCAGCTGACGTGATTGATAACCTATTTTATAAAGGGTCGTAGAGACAGTATTACTGGTGCGTTTCGAATGCTTAATCTCAATAGCATTTGCTCCAACTGGGTCATAAAAAGCTAATATAAGAGGGGAAACTGAATAATGGCATCCTTATTTGTGGTTCTTTGAATGTCATGCATCTATAAAACAGGCCTTGCACTCATTGAGGGAGGTGAGAGCCCTCTGGGTCTTCATATAGGCTCTAGATGAGTTGTTGTTTATGGCTGCAGAATGAGAGGAAAGGAGCCACCTGCCTCCAGTGGCTCAGAGTATTGATTATTTATTGAAAGTTTAATCTCCAAAGTGTTGCACAAGGAAGTGTGTCGTTATAACGGCGACCCTTCTGTCAAGTGTGTATTTGAACTAATACATCATGGGCCCTACACACCTAACTAAACCCACAACTCCCCTTATTGGATAAAAAATATTACATTTCATCAGAAATGTTAAGTTTCATTAAGGCAGACAGATTTTTGTGAACCTGTTAGCTTGTCTTTTACAAAGACTTGCTTTTTGTGAGTTTGTTTGTAATATGTTAGCTTGATTTGTATAGCGTTCAGAAGAGCTTATTTTGAGAATATCAAGGGCAGCAGTAAAACAGAGTTCCAAGAATCTATGTGCTGTTCATTTTTAGAAAAATATTAACAATTAATAAGGACAAGAAATATTTTTTTGTTTTTCAAGTAAGCTTGGCAAGAGCAGGTGGACCGAGGAGCTCAACTTCCTTACTGCTAGGTTAGCAGCAACTTCCAACATCATGTTGTCACATTTAACAGTCACTGTGTTGTGAGAAATGAAAAAAGGTATGCAACTGGTCAAAAACTATTTTTATTTAAATGTAGAATATATATATCACCAAATGAGACTTTGTATCTATTCTGGCAAAGCGTCGATTAACTTAAATCAGTCAGAAATCTCCAGAGCAAGACACTAAGCTGAACTTTCTAACAGATTGTCATTACTACTTTCTTATGGATATTTCTAATTTTCTTCTGCTAAGAGAGGCAAATTTACTTCTCAGCATTATACTAAATGATCCATACATAACTTATGCTGCATGGTAAATCACAATAATTGTTTTGAGCCCTGACGTACCAGCGCAATTATACTTGTCTCAGCACTGTTGGAAAATGTATTATTGATCAAAATGTTCGCTGGTTAAATTATTTTGGCTCTGGGAAAGGAAGAGAGGGGAGAAGTGGATGCTAGGGAAAGAAAAAGATTTTCAGCCTGTTTAGTTTGATTAGCAAATAACTGTCAAGGCAAAGCAAATTTATTTATATAGCACCAGGCAATCTAAAGTGCTTCACAGGACATCGAAAGTTAATGTTTCGCAGATATAGCTAGTTTTTGGGCAATTGCAGAGGCACACTGGTATATATGTATCATAACGTCTGCATGGCTCGGCATGTTAGAGGCTCGCCTTAACCACCTTAATAACAGTGAATCTTATATTGCACCTGTGATTGTCGTATGCATTACTTGTTTATATGTTATCCTATAATACACAGACACAGAAAAATTAGATTTCCCCAAGTTTTAGGCAAACAAGATCTCTCCTTATGAAACTGAAAAAAGAAATCTACATCACCATAAATAAAATACTAACTCACCTTCTACAGTGGGTCACTTCCGGTTCCTAACAACAATTCTCTCGTGGGACCTGAAATGGTCATCACACGTAAGATACTTTTTGGAGGAAAACCCAGCACAAATTAAACTTCCTGAGCCAACTCCAGCAGGACAACCTTCCACAGGAGCAGCTGTGGTCTTCTTCTACACTGCCATTATTCAGTCTGTCCTGTGCATATCCATCACTGTGTGACTTAATAAGAAAAAATGCTGGACAAAAATGCATTACTTTGTTCATCTATCATAAATCTTAAGCCATGCAGGTTTAAGTTGCAGACAGGAATTTTATTTATTTATTTTTTTTCAAACTTCAAGGGCAGGGGATACCAGTGTGAAATATGTAAAAAGCTGCTTAAGGAAATTAAAAGTGAAAATTGCTACAACTCTACTATATCTTTTTCTTGCTTCCTTTCCAATGTTAATGTCTTTAAATTCTGAACATTGTTTTATCCTTATTTTTAATTTTTTTTATATATATATATATTTTTGCTTTGTACTGATTCACTTTGGCCCTGGTTGTTCTTAAACGATTTCAGGTGTTTGAATCCCTGCTGAACACCACATGGGGAGCAGGCAGACCAGGCCGTAACATGAATAATCCATTGGCGGATGAGGTCTCAATCACCATTATACTCTGGGAGAGTAAAAGCAGGCTGAGGCAGCAATGGCCTGTCCACCTAAAAACAGAAAATACTTTGCATTTTTAAGCAGAAAAAAACAAAAAACATTTATCTTTAAAAGGGTTGTGCTTAAATATATTCACCATCACCGGGCATTTCCCTGCTGATGTATGAGCTTGTTATGTGAGATAAATAGGCCACTCTTAATGCTTAATCTCATGAAGATAAGTAGAAAGAAAGTTGGCAATGCAAAATCCTATTTTGGAGTTAGGCAAAAGCTCATTTTGGAAGCCTTTATCAAACCCTGTGTCATTTTATTAAGTGCAGACAGAAGGAGAAAAAGAGCTAACAGGCATTCACAGCAAAAACATACAGCACAATAAAATCATTCACTTTCTGATAAATCCATAGCACTTGCTGCAGTTTTGTTTTATACTCATTTGCCATTGATTTACAGATTCAGAGGTAGATGTCTGATCACTTTTCTAAAAATATTTCAAACCTTTTCCACACTTGCTGCACACTAGCCACTCCTTGACAAGAACATGGATACATCAAGCTGGTTCTTAGAATAGAGTCCATTTTAAATTCATCACACGGAACCGTTGCCAATTCGGGGCACGTCCGTCGATGCGTCTGCGAAATGAAGAGCCACAGGCTGCCGACCCAGACACATCAGCTCCTTTTTTGGCCATCTAACAACAGTTTCTCAACTCCTCTTGCATTGATTTCTCATTTTCAGCTCACTGCACCTTTCAAGGATTGAGTCTATGCTCCATCTTAGTGCGGCAGGAATGAGCAACAAGTAGGCACAGTGTTTAGGGTGGAAAAGTCAAAATTATATAGATTGAAGTGAAAACAGTCAGCCTCAGATTACTATTTTACTCATAGATTATTTGTGAAAGTAAACATAACCAATGATCCATTACTTGGAGAGATTATGTCTAAAAGCAGGAAGAACATTTATTTAACCCTGCAGTTTTTATATTGTGCGAGTATTCATTGTGTTCATCAGCCACTTTGCTTTTACCCTATGTCTTATAGGAATTACCTTGGTTCTTTGTGGCATACACTCAACAAGATGAACAAATACTGCTTTAGTAATTTTGGTCCAAACTGACATTATACATACATGAACAAGTTTCTGCTGAATTGTTGGCTGCACATGCCTGATAGGAATGTCCTGCTCCACCACATCCCAAGGGTGCTCGTAGATTGAGATCTGGTTAACTTTGGAGGTCATTGTAGTACAGCAAACTCATTATGCTCAAGAAGCAACAATGAGATGACAGGGTGCGTTATCCTGCTGGAAGAAACCATCAGAGGATGTGATCATAAGGGGATGGACCTGATCAGCAACATTTCTGCCAGATGCGACAGTAAAACAATGCTCAGCTTCAGATTACAAGGATGCAAAAGTGCGCCAAGGAAATATTCTCCAATCATGAGACCGCCTACAGTCCAGACGGTGTTCTGCACACCTTAGTCGTCGACGTAGCAAGAAGCCTTTGAGCTACTGGTCTTTCTAGGGTACTTACATCTATATAACAAATGGTCCCTGGATATATATCCAGACTATTTTTCTAGAAGCCTGAGAGGATTTTGTGGGTGAACTAACATGGTCCGTGTATTTTCAGGCAGTTCGTTTTTTTGTTTGAAATGAAAAATGAAGATAGACTCGTTTTTTTGTTTATTCGGAAATCGGATAACGTCTCGTTATCTGATTTCCCAACAAAAAACAAAAAAACGAGTCCATCTTAATTTTTCATTTCAAACAAAAAAAACAAACTGCCTGAAAATACACAGACCTAACACCAACAATCATTCCATGTTTTAAGTAAATACAATCCTGTTTCTTCATATCTCGCAGCCTTAACGCTCTGAGCTGCTGCTGCATGATTGGCTAGGTTCATGCGCCTAATAAAGTGGTAGGTGAATGTATTATCGAGTCAAACACGGCTTTACAACAAAACAAACAGATGCTCTTTGTTTTGTTGTAGAGAAGTTTGACAGGGAAAAAACTTCTTAGGCTTCTAACCTGCAGTTCCTACAGTTTTTGACTTTCCATTTTAACATATTATGCCTATATATTCTAGATTAAAACAACAACAACAGAAGCATTAGACATATTTTTGGATTTATTTTAAAATGTTTCCTAAACATTCAATATTGCTTTCCAGTTTTAAAGCATACATAATCAAATATGTCATTAAATTCCTCATGATGTTTGGTGGTTTGATGTCAGAGCACAGTCCCTTTGAAGTTACATCAGTTACACAAACAGATTTTGTTCGGGCAGCAATAAACACAAACAAGACATGTTCAATAAAATATGCAATAAATGAAGAAGAGCGGAGTGTTTGAAATAATACCCACAAATACTTCAAGTTAACATCATAGATGTCCAATAAATACTGATCCGATTAATATGAAATGTTTAATCAAAAGAACCTTTAAGTCTTTAACCAAAACAAAGAAAGGAAATACTTGTGCAGAATTACATTAACAATCTAAAATACTAAATAAAATACTCTCTTTAGGTCGAAATTTAGTTTTCTCATGAAACTCAAAGCAAATAAATGTCTTTACTTCTTTTCAGGCTCTCTGAATATAAAAGCAAAAGTAAAAAAAATTGTGATTGTCCTTAAAAACAGAGATCGTCATCCTTATCAGTACCAAGTCTGTAATCTCTGCCGGGTAAAGTGAAGACAGTGTATTTTCCAGGAAAAGTGAGAAAGTATCTGTGTCCTTATTGTGTCTTCATCAGACAGATATGTACCAAAACTATCTATGTGTAAAAATAAAACACATTCTGCTCATTATTTTTCCATTCACAGAATCTCAATGTACAATCTCAGCATACATAATGTAAACAAATTACCGTCTGGTCTTAACTACATCATCCAGTAGGTCATCTCCACGGGAAGAACATCAGTCAACAAGCATCAGGCACTGGAATGATATTAGCTTGCGATCCTCGCCATATCTTCTGGTTAAACAAGCCTGATGCTCTCTCTTAACCTTTTGGTAAACAAGTGGCTGGATCGGCCGCAGTACGAATGCGTAGTTGCCTGCAATGCCGCTTCCAGTGGCTGAAGCAGGGAGCTCTCCATGTCCTCGCCAAAGGAGTACTGGGGTGAGAAGAAACATTATGTTGGGGTTATCATTATGTTGTCAGAAATCTGACAAGGACAATATTATTGTGTTCTACGGTTCGGTTTCTAGAGGGTCTGGGTCAATGCAAAAACTCATGCTCCAATTGGTACCCGCATTTTAACGTTTTGTTCCAACCCACTCTTCCATTTGGCAACCATTTACTTGACAACAGCATGTTTTTACCACTTACAACAAAATGGTCACCATGGTTACCATTTATGTAACAACTGTGGTTGGTACGTAGATGGGATTATTTATACAGGCAATGAGATAGTTAATAAAGTCAGAAAAATATGATTTTTTCCCCCATACTTATCAAGACTTGGAAAACAGTGCAATCAAATTCCATGCTTTTAATTATTGGATCAGCTGATTCTTATGAAATAAGGCAGACTCTATATCAAACTAGAACAACAGCGAGAGACCCCAAATGGAAAGTTAAAATTTTTGATTCACAAAGCTACAGTCCTATTCCTTTGCATTTCAGTCCAGGTAAAGAACTTCTGATGTTGCCTCTGGTTCAAGGTTGACTTAACGCAAGGATCACTACGTAGCCCATGTACTGGATAGGTCCTTTATTACAGGGGTTGTCCCTGTGTACTGATCCTTGTGTTTGGTGACAATTATGTCCATTTATTGTGAATCTTCCTCCAAATGGTTGAAGGGTCTTTTTTTCCCAGAATCTTGTCAGTGCTGCGATAATCCTTGCTTCCTAAGCACCTTTTCCAACCATTCTACTCTAACACGCCTGGATACAGTGCTCTATGGACAACCAGCTTCTTTATCAACATGCTTTTGTGCCCTACCCTCCCTGTGGAGGGTGTTGGTGACTGGCTGGACAACTATCAACTCATTGGTCTACCCTACGTTTGAGTGGGCCACAACAGGATCATAATGCTACATCTTTAGAAACCCGCATCCACCTCTAGCATTAGCCTGAAATCTCTTAGTCTCTCTTAATTGTTGCTCTGTTTCAATTCTCCTTTGTTGATTTGAGCTCACTGGTCAACATACAGGCAGCAGTCCATGGGAAGAGAAGAAACAGCGTCATTAGCCAGTCTACATCCATTGCTAGGAGAAGCCTAACCTGGCCACTATGAATGCAGGAAATGTTCTTAACCATTAGGTAAATGAGCAGGCTTCCTTAAGAAGCACTTTACTGAGATATATCAATGCATGTAACTTATACAGTATATATATATATATATATATATATAACTAACATTGTATGTGGATTATGAATATCACAAGAACAGAAATAGAGTCAGTAAAGAATGGCAGTATGAGACAAAGCAACATCTGCAGCATTTCTAATATGCTTCTTCATATATTCCTCGCCATGTGACTCCAACAGCAAAGATAAAACTTCCAGATTTCCAGCTAGTTGAGGGAAACCAAGGTTCCTGCCAGCTAGTGTGACAAGATAAAGATCCTGGCCTTTCACTTTCACACTGAGGAGAAGCAATCGTTTATAGCGCCAGTAAATAAAAGGAACAAGTATTTTACAGCATCTTATTTGACTCCAGTTTGGCAAAGCATCGCATTACTCAAAACTGTTTCTTTCATACACTGCGTCAGGCAATATAGTGCCATTAACAGCCGCCTATCGATTTTTATGTGGATGTGGCTGTTACGTTGTCCACACAGCCATCATGATGTCTCAAACTAGCATCAGCACTAAAAATTTTACAACTCTTCAGTGAGCTTGGCTCGGTAATGGTAGTGGCCTTTATTGCAAGCTCCTCTGCCGACTGAGAGAGTCTGCCTTGGGAGCAGGGCTGACTAAGGAGCTCTTGGCGAGATGGAAATAGGAGTTCCTCCCAGAACCATCTGCACAGGGCTTTAGGATGTTGTTCTCAAAGGAACAAGTGGGAACAAAGTGGGAGGGTGCCGAGGGAACTGGAGAAAGAAGGGCGGATAATAAACTTCAAGACACAATGAGGGAAACAAAGCTTGGTGGTTCTCTAAACTAATGGGATAATTCTGCAACAAAGACCAATTTTTACTAGAGGAATTAAGCTATTTTTTTTTCTTCCACAAAGACCCTAAAATCCGAGGACTCTGATATGAGCAGTACGTGCTTCTCTGCTGCTGGGGAGACTGATGGAGCTGGCCGAGTGCCTCATAATGAAGCCTGCTCGTTTACTTAATGGCTGAGAACATTGCCTGCATTGATAGTGGCCAGGTAAGGCCTGTCCTAGTAATGGATGGAGCCCGCCTAATGACGCTGCTCCTCTTTTTCCCATGGATTGCTGCCCGCAGGTTGACCAGTGAGCTCAAATCAACAAAGAGAGATCGAAAAAGAGCAACAATGAAGAGAGACTGAGAGACTTCAGGCCAATTTACCTCCTTACTCGGGATATGGAATATGCTGAGCCTTTGAGATCATAGGGTTAAAGCAGGGCAGTCAATATGATGAATGCTTGCTAAGCCAAAAAAATATGTTTGAACCGATGAATGTAACACAACAAGGGTTATGTTGACTATCACTTATATTCTAGGAGAATGAAAATGATGCATATTCTTATGGTCTGTAGAGTTTAAATTCACTTTTTAGAATTGTGTAGATTTTGTCCCTTACCTTCTACAAATGGTAAGGATGTCACCATGCCTATCTTTGTAAATTGACCTGTTCTTGTTCCAGAGGGAAATGATTTTAATGAATTTCAAAAACACAAACTATGAGCACATAAGTGTGGGTTTTCATGTCAAACTTGCATATACACAGGCTCAAATATGCAACTGTGTCCATTTGATAACCATCTGATCCAACATGTCAGCCTTAAAGACATAAAGTTGGTTATGATATCAGCAATTAAGCAGGAACTTTTGCTTAATTGCAAAAGCACTTTCACCCTGCTGTTACTAAAACAAGGGTATGCGAGGAATGTGATATCAATCCTATTCTGGAGACATGTGTGAGCTTTAACACCGGTTTTTATTACGCCTTCCAACACACTCTGCTGCTTTACGCTGGATGCTCTCAGCACACAGCTGACAGTGCAGAACAGGGTGGCTGTGGGTGGAAAAAGCTTTTATGGAGAGGCAGAAACCAAAGTGAGGCTCTGTGCTCTGAGGGATATGGATATGATGCAAGTTATGGACTGATCAAACATTGATGTGGCAGGGGGCACATACAAAGTAATCAGATTAAATTGATCAGATTATGATTCGAAGCATCTCCAAGGGAATAAGAATGGGACATTCTGCTCATATGAACCTCCTAACTGGAACCTAGGTCTTATTTGGCAAAGTCAAATTAAAATATATTTGCGATTGCACGTGGAGCCATTATGCTGTTGTGGCTGTTTCATTTTTTAACGCAATGACAGCCCCCAAAAAAAACCCAAAAAACAAAAGATACCATCAGTGCACTAACTAAGTTTGATTTTATCTTTTACTTTTGTTTATCTATTCCACTGCTATTACAGAAGTGCTTGTCCTCTGTTTTGTCCTTGAAATGGAGTCTTGTTTTCAACTCCATCAAAACAAAAGACATTCGGTGCGAGTGAGGCAGAAGCTCCATCACGTCTCATCTCTCGCAGAAACGGATGACAACATGCGTTTCGCCTCATCTAGCCTCACCTGCTCCTGACTACCACTACAAGCAAAATAACAGCTGAGCTCCAACTTCTTGCCAGCAAAGTTCAGCTCAGCACATGCTGTACTTTAAGGTCACTTGTAGCAGACGCTGCCTATGGTGTGAGGCAGTGAGGAGAAAAACAAAACAAAACAAAAAAAAAAAACAAGCTATGTCCTCCTTTGCAGAGGAGAATGAGCACATTTTTCCTGTCTTCTTCCATTTCTCACTGCTGTGTATCCCAGCTGGATCCTTCCAGATTATATTGCTTCTGTGACCATCCGAGATCCCGCAACACGAAGCGAAACAGGAAAGATTACAACACACCCCGTGGGACAGCAGCTGTGCTTCCCGGTTAAATTACACCCATCTATGTTCACACATCACAAAGCTGCCTTCAGCGGCAGAAGGTGTAAAAATAATGTATATTTAACCTTTTGTTTTAAAAGGTGAATCAAACAGTGCAAATGACGTCTGATATTGTCGCTTGACAGATGTAACCACTTCTGTGGTTGAGTCTCGAAAGATGCATCTCCCCTTTCTTTGGAGAACTTAGATATGATAAAGGAACTATTTAGCAGAATATCGATTCTGCTCCGGTGGGCGGATGCATCCGTAATAGAAAAGCACAGCCTGAAGCGCCTATTGATAAGAAAATGACTAGCAAACATTTCTCCAAATAGCTTACACACACACACACGATCAGTGGTGGTTCTTGCACACATTGCGCTCTGAGTGGAACACTGATCTGCTCAATGCTAGGTCTTGTGCTTCATAAAAACTATTTTTGCTACATAGATAAATGGACGAACAAATTAACTTATTTGTATTTATATATTTACTAGGGTTGGAACATTAAAAATATGACTACACTTAATCACACTGTGGTGTGTGAACCAATAAACCATCTCTATTTGTGTTTAAATTAGTACATATCAGTTATCCAACTGCAAGTAAATGCAATGCATAATAAGCAATCTGGGCTGCGCTCCCACTCCTTTACTGTGTTTGAATTACTGGGGTAAAAATGCTTTGAACGCTGCCTTTGAGAGTAAACTTTACAGATGATTATTACTAAAAAGGCCCAACATTTAAAATCAAAAGCAGACTGGCTCACATTTGAGGCCACTGGGACCTGGGCTAGAGAGAAGCAGCTCCAACCAGCTGGCCCTTAGGAGATTTTCTAAAGCTTCAAACGGACCCCAAGAGAGAAAAATGTTCCCCTCAGTTTTTCATTCCCTTCTCAAGAGTTCTCTTTGAGTTTCTTTAACGCAGAAGTGCAACTCTGTTTCCAACTAGAGGTAGACTGAAGGGTGGAGCAGATGCTTGTGATGTCACGCTGCAATGGGTTTATTGGAGCCCAACATCGTTTTATTTTTTTCAGTGCATTTGACAGCCCTCCAGGACACATCAAAAATTGTCACTGCATGCAACTGCTCTCTAAGAAAACAGAGCCAGAGAATTTCAACTCACTTTACCTTATACAGGATATTCTTTTTGCTCCATCATGATTTGTAAACAAACTTTAAGATTTTATTTTATTTTTTTAACTATAGTGGTGTCTTTCTACCTGTTTGATTGCCTCATAGACGGCTCTGAAAGCAGGCTGCTTGTCGTTGTGATAAACTCCTCTGTTGCCATGGAGAATAAAGACACCTTCTTCTTCAGCTTGTTGACAGTTGCTGCCATAGAGACAGTGGTCGGGACGGTAGTTCCACTGGCAGGGAAACACGTACAAGCTTTCTGCAGGGGAACAAAAAATAAATAAATAAGACATAAACTTGCTTCTTTAATAACACCCTACTACATAACAAACAACATATGTGATACAATAAACAATACAATAATAAGGTCGCACCTACCAGGGTTGTGATGAAATATGATGTTAAGAAGATCCTGGTCCCCCCAGGTGATATTGAGTTTATACTTTTGAAGAAGAGGCATCAGAATTTCCCCCCACTGGAGCGCTACAGCTGTCATGTCATTCTAAAGCAAGGAAAAAAAAACAAAAAAAAAAACAGCAACCCAAGAATTTATATCAATTCACGTCAAGAAGCCAACAAATCTGCTTTTCAGGCAAGTCAGTCTTTTTCTTAAGTCATTTTTACATTAAGGTAGTTGTTTTGGAGAAACCTATGCAAGCTGAAGGGATTTTAAGCTGAAGTACAAGAGTGACCTCAACTGTTTGATGCGAGTACTGCAGCAGAAGCACTGGAAATGGTATTTTGTTAAAATATTATTAAACATCCATGTCACTTTTTCAGTCATTAACTGACTGAACAAGCACATAACCATATTCAAACCATCTGAGGCCAGAAATTAGCAACACAAATCAATAGCATAACAGACTGCTGCCAAAGCTTCCAATAAATACTTCAATAATAAAGCACGCCCAATCAATATTTCTACAGACGACAGCAAGTATCGAACTATTTACCTTGAACAATTTTTCCCTGATGCGCGTCATGTTCATGAGCATGACCCCTGAGTTGACGCCCGTCTTGCCGTAGTAAGGGTGACGAGCGAAACGGTTGTACCAGCCAATACGAGGCTCCTCGTGCTCCGGTGCCATGGCAGCCAATTGGCTCACATTAAACTGAGAAAGTAGGCCCCAGAGGTCTTCCACTGGATGCAGAAAAAGAATATCTGTGTCTACATAAAGCAAAGAATCCACCTGCTTTAAGATTAGCTGGGGAAAAAAACAAAAAAACAAACAGGAAACAATATTAGAATTTGAAAAAAGATAAAGAATTTCTGATGAATATCTTCTGATTAAAACGACTTTAGACCTACCGGCAGAAACAGCCTCTGAGAGGCACAAGGCTTGAAGAGCTTTTTCCACTCGCTTGCATTCTCCTCAGGAAACATGATTGGATAGATGTTGAATGTAAATTTTGTCTGGATTGCCACAGGCCACATTTCCATCTTGAAGTATGAAAATAGGACACAGAAATCTGTCCGTTACTGTGCTTCGAATGTCTCATTTTGAAATGTTTTAGAGGTTAAACATAAAAAGACCTTTATAAAACTATTGGAGAAGCAAAGAATATCCAGAAATAAGACAACTGAGCTTGAGTTTTGCTGCAAGCACTAATGCCCATTCACAGAGCAATAATTCATTAAAGCAAATCTCAAACTATTGTGAAACACAAAAGGAGGAATTACAAGGTGCAATAAATCAATGATAGATGACCGTCTTCTAAATTTCTAGATTTAAGTCTATCAAGACACTGAAAATGCACTCCCGCCTTAGGGTCATTAAGGTTTTTGGGGCACATCTAGGACTTCAAAAGCTTCTCTGCTGTTGGGACGCACACTTACAGCACTTCTAAAGCCGTAATGCAGATCATCCTCGGCGAAGATGTGGACGTGCACAGGCTTTCTGTTGAAGAGGACGGCAGACTTCAGCATGGTGAGAGTTTCCTCCAGCCTGGCCCCGCAGGCCACCACGGCTAGGTGAATTCTGTCATTTGTAGGTTCTTTTGTAGCAGAGCTCAACTTCTCACTAACAGCCAAGACATGATTACATCAGTCATACGTTTAGTCATTTTCCAGCAGAAAAAAATTAAGCAGGCATTTACAGCAACGCGATTACGAAAACCCTCAGCTTATTTAATGCCACGACCCACCCAGGAGTGGTGAAAGAGTTAATGGATGCATTGTAAAAGTTCTTCTTATAAAAAATGTTGTAATTTATTTACAAGCAATTTAAGGACAACATAGCTTTTTTCTATTTATGTGAAAACGTGAACATACACAACCTCAAATATGCATTTAATAATACAAATACTGACTAAATTGAGAGAAACCTGAAGTCCTAGAGCGATTAACAGTGCCTTAAAGAAATATTAACACCGATTTGTCATTCTCACATTTTGTCACATTTCAAACGCACACTTCAATGTACTTTTTTATTTTATTGGACAGATAAACACAAAAAAGTGCATTATTGTTTTCAAAATTTCAAAGAAAGTTTCAAAAATGTCTACCTTTTTAATCTGATACTCCTAAAAAGAATCAAGTCGAACCCATTCCCTTCATAAGTGGCTAGTAAACAGAGTGCACCTGTGAGTAATTCAATCCCGCTTTGTTTCCTGAAGGCCTTTGGAGTTTTTCGAGAGAACATTTATTGAACAAAATGTCTAATGAAGAGTGAACACAGGAAAAGGACAAGTGATAAAGTTGAGGAGAAATCTAAAGCGGGGTTATGAAATAAAGGCAAAAAAGAAAAGCACTTGAGACTGAGGTGGAGAGTCTCCTGTCAGCAGTAGAGCGACCCTAAACACACAGCCGTAGCTATGTGTTTAGACTTGACTTGGAGGAAATTGTGTTAGAAAGGTCAAATTGAAAATTGACATTCTAAGATACTCTCTGTCTAATCTGTGTGAGCTTAATTGGTTTTGCAAAGAAGACTAAGCAAAGGTCTAGAGTAGAGACATAACCTGAAAAATTAACAGTAGCAACAGGCGGTTCAAGAAACTACTGATACAGGAAGGATGAATACAAATGTGTGCCGCATTAACAACCGACCTTTCATGTCTCATTTTATGCACTACATTGCTCATTACATAGGACACATTGAAGTTTCTGTCTGTGGTATGACAATATGTGGAAACATTCAACAATTAATAATACACAAGGCACTGAACCTATCCCTTCAGAAATGGGTAACAGAAAAAAGATCAAGCCCACAATTTGTCACTGAAATAGGGTAGAGGTAGGGTGTGACTAACTGAATTATGATGAATCTCATTGTAATGGATGTTAGCTCATATAATAAACCATACCCGGATAAGATTTTGCTGTGTTGAAGAATATTTAACAATCATTGACTAGTCATGTGATTCGTGGAACCAAACCGATAAGTATTGCGACAGAGCCTGGCAATTTCATGTACATTAGATATCGGTAATTCAAAAATCATCACAGGGAACAGTATGAAAGCTGGACATGTCTGGGGACTTCCTTCATTCTAAAATTGATCACTAATAATCTTAGATGTTCACAAAATCAAATCATACCCAGGAGGTGATTCCAATAAGCAGTTCACTCCACAAACATCATCAGCAGGTAGTCTCCAATATGGATTCCAGTAAGAGACTGACAGTGATTTACACCTGACAGAATAAAAACATGGTCTTTTTTTATCTTTAGTTAGTAATCAACTTCTTGAACATAGCTTTTAGAGATCAGATCGTTGCTGAAATATCTTCTAAAGTTCATTAACAGATGGTTGTCCGCTAAATCCAGCATTAAGCTGAGGTTAATGAGGCAGTAAGAAGTCACATTAAGCCTGTCAATTACAATGTTAGCACTAATGTTAATTTAACATAAAACATGCATAACCACAAATTTTCATACGCAAACTGGCAACAAATATATAACTGAAAATGTACCTGTATGACTTGTAAACTTTAAGCATGATCTTATTAATGAGTTCTTAATGAGTTAAGTCAATAACTAAACACTAGGACGATTAACTAGCATCCAAAGCTCACTGTTCCGAATTATGTTAATTGTCACACACACAAAAAAAAGTCACGGCTTGCTAAAAGGTACCTGTTCTGTCCCCACTCTCGGTCCCGGAGGCCTAACACTCCTGGTCTTTTCCTGAGAGTGTGACCGGCGTCATGACTGCTCCTGCCGGATATCCTGCCTCCTCCTGCCCGCTCGACCCCGTCCTCTAAGGTGGAGGCAAGCTGACTGTACACATACAGTAAGGAGAAGAATGTAAATACCGTGCACAGGAGATAAGCGTGTGGATAGCATCGCATTTTGCGCATCAGTTATGTGCGGAAAAAAAACATTTTTTTTCTGATCCTAGCTAGGTACCATGTGTGGTACTAGCGGCCACAGCAGGAGAGTCATAGCTAGTTGAAGTGAGCGGTAGTTGGTGTTTATAGTTTTCCGCTCCGCCCACCGCTGTTACACGTGTTCCTGCCTGTTCACAAGGACTGTCTGCCAAGTGCCAGCGCCAACCTTTGTACACACAGAAGGTGTGTACTGTACACAAGGTTAGCCAACTTTTACTGACGAGCTAATATCAGAATCGGCCTACCTTTCTGCCAGCAAACAACACATTTTAACTTCCGTTTCACGTGGGATTTCCGCACAGATATTATATACCGTACATAAAAACTTAAAAGGCCTCATCCTGTGTCCCCATATCTGCCTTTGATGCAGATCTGTAACTTTAGTTTTTACTCCTTTTCCCACTTCCTCACAGTCTAGTTTCTGCCTGAATATTGTTTTGGGACCAGTGCTTTAGGGAGACCGTTTTCCCTTCTGTTATCAGGTCAGAACAAATAGAGAACTTCTTCTGTGAATGAAACTATTTTACAGTTTAATATAGACTCCAGGTGAAGGTTGCATGACTTTCCTAGAACTGACATCAGTATACCAGCATTCATAAAACAGCTGGAAGATTGGCAACTGAGCTACATAGTCTGGAATGTGCCCACAAAGCCAGTTTGATGAAACAGACGGAGCCTCTTAGTTTTTTTTAAGTTGCAGAAGCTGCTTGCCAGGGAACAGATGTTGAATGGGTACATAGGCGCAGCAGCACAGAACCCAATTGGCGTAACTTAAAGACCATACCTGACTGTACCTGTCATCTGGTCTTAATGTGGTTGTAATGCCCACAGAGTCACTCCAATTATGGCATTCTGTTCTTCAAGTAACCTCTCCACCTCTGGGATCTTGAGAACGCTAATAAAAAAAATTTAAAATCTGAAAAGATGTCAAGCAATCATTTAGCTTTTTTTAAATTTATTTTTATTACCTTAGTTCAGATAGGACACTTCTGACAGTATCTCCGATATAACAAAACAAAATAATGCAACAGTTCTTAAACACATCCTGAATATACCACTGCAGGTTGCAAGTTAAAGCACTGAACCCAGCTAAATGCCACACTTTGTGAATCTTCCCAAAACCTTTGATTGGGCATTACTTTATATTAGCTTGACAGGGCTTAGCCATCGTAAAACTTGAGCAGAATTTTAACTGTGAAGTACAGGTGTTAAGAAATGTAATGTAAACTGCAAAGCTTGAAGATGACTGCTGAAAAAGGAAATATGCAAGTACCAAACAGACACATCACAAGTAATTGTAAATCTTCCATTTAAAAAAAAAATAAAAATCAGAAACATTAATATATCTACAATTCATTTTATTCAATTTCTTACAATATAAACCATTCTATAGATTAAATCAGACTTGTCTCTACAAACTGAGGGCAAAGCTTGCTTAGTAAAATTGTATTTAGATGTTAGACGGTAAAACAGTTATTGCATTCAATGGCATGAAATGTGTGCCGGAAAAGGCAGGTAACCAACAGTGTTATAACACCAATATGAAAATAATGCAAAAAATTGTTACTAACACAGGATTGGCAACAAGTGCAAATTATGTTGAGAAAAAATATATATATATTATTCTGAGATGATTTCTTCACATTTCCACCATGACCTAATTATTTATTGTGTGCAGCGACCAACATCAGTCTGTGAAGCTGATGTAACACTGTTGAAGCACCAAGAAATGTGGAACGGCTGCACACATACATCAGAGTTTTAATGCTACTGCTCCATTTTCAGTTCATTATGATAGCTGCAGGACAGCCTGGAACCGATCACACAGGGTAAAACATGGGGAAGGCAGAGAAATGTACAACCTCAAATGGAAGTGGATGCTATCATACTGACATTTTAGGTTTTATATGAAGGAAAATGTGCATGTTGAAGTTTATTCTCTGACTGAGACTGTGGAGAGTGCAGATCAGTGTGTTACGCCGACTGGGAGCATGGGGGCTAGTGAGTCTCTCCGTTAATCGATGAAGTCTCCCCGCGGGGCGAGGAGCACCTAGAAACTCCTCGCTCAGTGTTGTCGGAGCTTGAGCCACTTTGGCTGTGCTGGTCTGCTGAGGCAGTGCTCACTGAGGAAGATGTGGATTTAACTTTCTCCTTAAAGTCTGTGATAATTACAGTCAAGTCTCCGACCGTGACCTCCAGATGCTGGGCACTGCTCCTGTCTACGTTCTTTAACCTGGGCCTGCTGAAGGAGAAAAACAAACAGGTCAATGAGAATTGCTTAGAGAGGACACTAAATATTTCAGATTTTAATAATTACCTCATCCTTTTCTGGTTTTTCTTTTTCAGTGTTGTATCTCTGTCACTTTTGTCCTTCTCTGATTTTTCTTTCTTCTCTTTTTTGGGATGCGTTGGTGATGCGAACTGTTGATTTACTTGCTGTGCAACAAGCTGAGCAACGGGTCGTGGCTTTCTAAAAAGGACAGAGGAAAAAAAACAAAAACTTTCCATTTAGTTATACAGTTGTGTTCAAAATGCCTCATTTCTTGTTTCAGAATGACATGTCCTGGCTGAAGAGTTGGCATGAATGATGTGAATGGCCACTTCACTAACCATTAACCTTTAGAAAAATATATATAAAAGAATACGCATCTGATGAAATATGCCTTCTCAATTTTACGAGGACTTCCAGCATTGTCACAAATTACTTTAATTTCAGAAAACTTTTTTTTTTCTTACAGATTTCTGACTTTACAATGTCAGAAGATGAAGGTAGGACTTTTCTTATGAAAAATTGCAATATTTTTCTCATGACCTTTCATCGGTGAACATCCAAGTTTTTTTTTTTTCTTTTATATACAATAACTCTAATACTCTGGTACCAAGCAGATCAATCACTTTTTGTTTTTCTTTTTTATATACCGTACATGTATACACAGCAAATTCTTTACCAGTAGGTGTAGAAGACTATTAGGAAACCAGCAGTCATGACATGCTTGCTGCTGATTCAGTGTAACAGAAACAATAAGATCCTTTTGAAAATTAAATCTGCACAGTATGTCCTGTGGAAAACATACATCAAACAGTTGCCTCTGAAGTGACGGCAGCAAATGTTGCTGGTTATAGTGAATTCCTGTCTGCAAATCAGTATCCTGCAACTGGTGCAACAAACCTCAATCAACTGTGTGCAGACAAGTTCTCCAAAGTCCAGCTAATGACCTCATTATCTGACTAAGGTGTTGAAGCAGAGGTACATCAAAAAGTTGGAGGACAGTTTGTCAGGCAACCTCCAATTCACACCACAAAACATGGTACCTCAGTTATAATGCTATCTGGTTGTTTCTTATGATACTTTGTTAGCCTTTGTCATTACATGGATTGATTTGAATAAATTGGAATACTTGGAAGGGGTCATGCTGCATTATGCTGAGGAGGAAACACCCTTGAAACACACCATTAAGCAAATGACATTTTGGCTCCAGACCAACAAGATTAATGTTCTGGAGAGGCCAGCCTAATCCGCAGACCTTAATCAAGTAGTAAACTTGTGAGGGGAAATTAAACGTTTTGGAGGCGAAAACCACAGAATGCAGAGGAACTGCCGAAACACAGATGTGTAGTTCTTAGAAACTGTGCTTAAATGACCAATATAACTTTACAAATCATGAGGCTTTTTTTTCAGTTTATGCCATAACTGTTTGACTTGGTAAACAAAACAAAAAAAACATTCCTCTCACCTTCTGTTGAGTGCTAAATTAAATTGTTTTCCCTGATGTTTAATTTACATTCAAAGCTGAATTGTTTCGAAAGCTTTTACATGTATGGAAATAAAATAAATGCATTCTGACCTCTCTTACATTTCTCTAAAAACAACTCGTATGCACGTAACTGAAACTGTAACTACAGGGAACATGTTTACACGCTACGTTCACTGTGGCCACAAAGAGTAAAGGGTTTGTTCCAACAAATGCTTATTTCTGGCTAAACTTACAATAAATGAAAAAAATTGGTAGGCCAACAGAAATTATTACTGCCACAAGGAATGGAAACATTGTGATCAGGTCAATGTAGCACAAAGCAAACAGCTTGCATGTTGTGTTACTAGCTTGCTAAAACAATTCCTTTAAAGAAGGGTAACTCAAGTTTTTATCCCACCTTTTTGCAGAGAATCAAATATGTCAATTCTTATGTTGAGGTGGTGATGAGAAAACATTAAAACTATGACCGTGCTGAACATTGTACATTTATTCCTTTTCTGTTGGGAATAAAATCAAAACTTTTTTGAGAGATAATTGATGTCTGTTGTTGTGACAACAACAAACGTCAAGCAGAGAGCCGTGGGAGTGCAGGTGTTCAAGAGATGTCAAGCTGAACATATTCAAAGAGTAAGCGGCTATGATTCAACAATCAAAGCAGACCATCTGTCAACAGGGGGAAATTAAGTGAAGCAGTGCTAAAAAGCAATGTTTCTGAGTTGACCCTATTGTCAAATCTTTAAGCTAACAGCAGAGGTCTAAAGGAAAGGTTTTCATTAAAATAGATACTGTTGCATTTGTTTTTTGAACATTTAAGGATGATAACCTATTTACAATGACTACTTTTTCCTCAATAACAAGAAAGGACCAGCTGTCTGGAAATGTTTCCAGACATGATCATCATAAACAGTCATGGCACAGAAACTAAGGGAACAACCATCACTTTTAATAGAGCTAAGACTGCTTTAATGCTGCGCTCGCCAAGCTATGAGCATATTTATTAAGCCAGACGGCCAGCTGGCTGCCCGGACTGGTAGCCTGACTTATAATCAACAAATTACTATCAACTTAATGCACACTCAGTGTTACTCTGAGAAGAATAAAATAATAGTAGGGACAACAGCTGAAAGTAGGCATGTTTTCTTGAAATCCCCCACTAGATTTAAAAAGTATATTTTTGCTTTACTCAAAATATATAAATTTAAAAAATGTTTATCCTAGAATATTTTAGTTTTAGTAGGAATAGCTGTTGCCCTTCTTCAGCAATCGTCTAACACTTAGATGATACAGACGTAGCATTACAGTCACCTGCATAAAAATGTTTGGATTCTCTCTTTGCGAGGCATACACTGTATTTTCTGTGTTTGTGCACTGTAGTATGTGAACAGCCGATTCTTTAAAGCCATGCAAGTTGTAAGGTGAGCATTGGGTCGATGTCCAGCCTAGAAACA
Source organism: Alfaro cultratus (assembly GCA_903066825.1). NCBI lineage: Eukaryota > Metazoa > Chordata > Actinopteri > Cyprinodontiformes > Poeciliidae > Alfaro > Alfaro cultratus. Next base: position 48,722 of record CAEFZX010016393.1, on the reverse strand, counting down.
CTTGACTAAATTTGAGATTTGGGGAATTTAAACGTCAAGTGAAAGCCTCCTCAAACTCTTTCTGAATCAACTGTGCTTTGTGACACGGCACATTATCTTGTAGAAAGTCGCCACACCCGATAAGGTAGTAAAACACTGCCTCAAATCATCCCAATATCTGGATTGTTGATTTCCTGCCTAATAAACAACCCACCTGAAAACAAATGTAATGTATTATTAACTGCAAGTGTACATAAGATATTACCAATCAAAAACCAAAAGTGCTCACAGCTCTGGGATTACAAACACTGTGTTTTTATTTCAAATAAAGCATCCACATTCACAAAATAAAAGCTAAACTGGATTAAGGTATTTATGATAATGAAAAAAGCAATCTTTTAGCAAAAGATAAAACAATCTAACCCTTAATAGCTGCGCTAAGATATACAACCAAGGTGTGCTTCATTATCTAATTTAAATCCCTCACGCATCTTTAGTCAGAGCCACGTAAAGGCGGATTTCTCAGTGTTAAAAGTTACTGCACTCACCGGGTTGACGTTCCCTTCCTGACATCACACATCAAGCACTTGAACGCCTCGGCGCTGTTCTTAAACGTGCACACGCTGCAGTCCCAGTACCCATCGTCGGTGAACGGCTTGGACTGCCGCTTCGGCCTTCAGAACCGAAACAAAAACAAACACTCACAGGCAGCGGAAATTTTAACAATGACAGCTGTGCTTTTTAAACACTAGCAGCTACATGAAAAAGAAACAGTATTTAATAGTTTGGGAAACCATTTTCTCTCCTGAACCGGTCAGGGAGGCACGGAGAGCAGCCACACACACACTCGCACTCAAGCAGCAGTCTGCCGCCATGAACACTTTCAGTACCACACCGCTCCATCCATTCACCGTGCTTTCTGTTCACTAAAAGCCCGTTAAAGTCATTATTGAAACATACCAGCGAAGCTTTTACCTTGTGGGACTCTTCTTGTCTCCCATTCTACAAAACTAGGCCCTTGAGGAGTTAGAAATGAACAACGGTACAGGTGGGGGGGGAAAAACACACGCATTAACAGCTTTTCAGCTGTCGTGGAAACTCCAGTCTGGTGGGCTGGTCACGTGATCCTTATTCAGCCAATCACGTTTGATGTACTCACAACGGCAATAAATGTGACAACACTGATGCGAGGCTTTTGTAAAATTAACAGCGCTGTAAACTGAGCAGATGAGACGTCAATTATGAGGAGAATTACCTATGCTGTGCCAGAACACCAATCAAAACATCAATGTAACTTACTTTGTATGGAGTGCTAAATGTGCCACAGTTCAGTAAATGATTTATAGTTTTTTAAAATATTCACATAAAAATCAAAATACAATTGTTGATAAATGTAAAATATCAATTAAATTAATTTGAATATTGTCATACGTAATAATCTCTAAATAAGTGTATGCATGGACTGATTTGCCCAGAAAGACTTCCTGCTTACTTTTCATTTACATAGAAAGTCTGTGTCTGCTTTGTATATTTGCTCTGTTGTCTCAAACCCCCAATTGATCTTGGCAGATGGCAGTTGGCACTTCCTGGTTTTGCTGGAGGTTTCATCCTGTTAAAGGGGAGTTTTTACTTTCCACTGTCGCAAAATGCATGCTCAGTATGAGGGATTGCTGTAAAGTCAAGTGACTGCCTACTGTAGCTGCACATTTGTCCAGGAGTGAATGCTGCAAGTCCTGATGTGATCTGCTGGGTTTCCCTAGATAGAAGCCGTTTAATAAATCTGGAATTCACGCTGGATTGGATTGGATTATTTTATGAAGAAAGGATGTGTGAATTGTTAATATATAAATAGGTTGAATTGAAATGAACAGTTTTTAAAGAGTGACATACATTTTGCAATAAACTACATAATTAAATCAATGTGTAAACATTGAACTGTTTATTATTAAAAATATTTTCTGATTTCCTGTACTTGATAAAAACTGATTTTGTCAATGGCAGTTATTACAGAAGAAATATTTACTTATTGTATGTATGTTATGTAATTTATATTTATATAACAACGTTTATTTATTGGCTCATGTATGAAATGCATCAAATTGCAAAATAGATACTGCAATACATATAAACATGTAAAATATGCATGGCATATTTATATGGTTTACCATATAGTTAAATAATAAATGTATTATTTTACCATATGGGTTTCAAATTCAGTTTTATAACATGAGGAGGTCCTGAAATATAGGAAGCAATTCACAAATTACTCTGTAATATAATTGAATTATATTAATAGAAATAAAAGAAAACAGTTTAGCTGTAGTCCAGTTAAAATTAAAATACAAGGAAATGATTAGGGAAATAAATATATAAACTAAAACGGGCAATTACATTACTTTTAAATAGGTGAATAAAACTACCTTCAAATTAAATGAACTAAAACTAAAAAAGGTCTTTGAGAGGAATACTTCAGCTAATATTGAAGTATATATCATATTCTTATATATTAATTTTATATACTTCTAGGTATATAAGTATATATTTTGCGTGCGCCAAGATAATTCTTGATGCATTCTTGATGCACGCAAAAACTATTTGCAGTAATTCACTTTACATTTTTCCTCCGAAGCAATGCCATATCATGACGCTGTCCGGTGAAACATGAGCCACATAGACCCCTAGAGGGCGCTCACCTTTTAACAAAACACATTTTCTTCACCGAAGAAGAAAACAAGGAACCATAATGGTGTTGCTTCTGTAGTGTTCCTAATGTACTTCCTGTTGTAAACAGAGAGGAAAGAATAAGCAAAAAGCAACATGAATTTAATTTCACATCCAAACACAGATCGATAGAAGGACAATGTAAGGCAGACCTCTCCGGAAGGGGCGTACTGAGATCATTATTCGGTGAGTTTCACATTACTTCCGCATGTGCTGCTGCTGTAGCGGGATGTTTTTGCTAATGATGCTAAAACACGTTTTCAGGTATTCGTCAGAGTGTCTCGCCTTTTGCGTAGAGGTTTTAAACCTCAAACTATTTACAAATTAAAAAAGAACATTGACATGTATAATTTAATAATGGATCTTAACGTCATAGCAGTTAGTACAGCATTTGGACCATTTTTTTTCTGAGGGAATAATTGTGTATCAAGCATGTAATAAAAGTTAAAATTTTACATTTATACTTTAAACACTCCTGCAGAGATTTGGTTAAATGTCGTCAAGCAACTGCATGCTTTTTGTGGCTGTCAATAGTCCCTTCTCACAGTTCTGGATTGATATTTTATCGCCCTTTTAATCATAATTGGAAGACTTCATTTAAATTAGCTCGTCTCCTAGCATGTGTTTAGCTTTTAAGTGTAGTCCAAGCCTACAAAAGACTCGAGGTTTTAGCTAGTGCCATTCGGATGCGGGTAAAGTTAGCCTGTGTTATCTGCTGTAAAATCAGCTTTGATGCACATTTGATATTTGATTCCTGTTAGAACAACCAGTCGTATCCATATTTCAGCCATCTGGCTTTTGCATGACGCTACCACGCTTAAAAACTGTGGTTAAAAAGCACCGCCTTGTTCTTCATTCATGCTTCACGTCATTGTAACCTGATAATCTTTTTCACATCTCAACATGAAACATTTCTTCAGATCATTTGGACTCTCCGCTTGGCAGCTGAAATTACAGTCACGCTGCTGCACTACAAGCCAGTTGTTCCAGTTAATGGCAGACATGAACATTTGTAGTTCTTAGACTGTTCCTGAACACCCTAACCTGAGGTCTTTCAGCTGTGGTGACATTTTGCCTCTTGGTACAGAGCTGGGGAAATTTGAAGATTCAACTAAAATCTTTGTGTGTAAGTGCAGTTTAATCTCAAGATGTTTAGAAATTGATTCAACAGACTTTCCCCAAATTACATAAATCTCTAAGTCTTTTCACTGAGTTCCTTAGATCTTGCAATTGTTCAGAAAAATGGTTAGTGCTTTCAAACTTATCTTTTTTATGCTGACAATTGGAAACTACCGGCTGCTTTGAATCATGATCGCAAACAAAAGGTTAATAGGCTTCACTTTTTTTTCTTGTTAACACACTATGCAGTAAAAGACTTAGCTGAACATATGCTTATGTAGCTACTGGGATAAATCTGACCTATTTTTCTGAAGGAAATCAACAATTAACAAGCCATATTGTCCTCTTGTGTTGAACTGAGACACTTGTGTGTGATAACTGGCTTTTTTATAATTTTGTCTTTATGTATTTACTTCATAGGTTCATTTTTCTCAACTGAGACATCGTCAGCAGACAGAGCAGAGAACCTAACCTGAAAGTAAGTGTAATTAAGAACATTCTGCTTGCTTTTGGATCCAAATCTCATAGAGGTCATCTTCAAAACATGAACAGCTTCCAGAAAATATCCAGCAACTTGGAGATAGAAGAGGATTGTAATTTCTTTAAAAAAGAAAAACTGAATACATATTTCTTTCTTATAAGCACTGTTAAAAGCTATCTTTGGATTCCAACCTTTAAACAAGTACTACAGGTGTACATCTTATGCTTTCTGTCACTGTATTTTGTAGTGGCTTATCCGCATAGTCGAAAATCTATCAGAGAGGCATATGAAGAGCGCTTTGTCCCAACGGATGCGAGAGAGGTATGCCAAACGGTTGCTTTGTGATGCCTATTGACATGCTGCATTGTACTAAAATCATTTCAATAAAATTTCAAAACTGGTCCTTTCAGGTAATAGTTCATCGAGTTGTCAATATTATTGACAAGAGGAACCCTATGCCACGCCCGGGGTTGGAATTTGACAGAGGATATGAGGACCAGCGGTATGGAGGCCCTCGCAACTACCAAAGTGGAAGAGGATATCACAGCGAAGACGGTTATCAACCTGATGACAGTCAGTACTATGACGAGAACCTAAACTATGGCAGCTATCGGAGAAATTCTCCACCACATCGAAATGTAAGTCAACTCAAAGGACATGACCATGGTTGGAAAGGAGTACTCTGATTTTATTTATTTTTTTGTTTATTTGTTTTTCTTAAGGCATGCTAATAGAACACACACTACTGATTGAATCAAACTGTTTTTTTTCTTCACTGCATTTTGAGCACATTGTAAAAACATAAAAAGTAAGATTATGGCATGAGGTGTAACAAAAACTAACTGGCTTAAGGTAGATGCATGGTTAGCGATTTATTTACCTGTTCATCAGTATGAACCAAAAGCATTTTTTTTGTTTACTTGTTTGACTGTTTTGGAAAAACATTGTGCTAGGTTTTCACAGGGTTGGGATAATATGGACTAGGGCTGCAAGTTATCAATTAATGAGTCAATCTAAAGTGGATCGATCGACTGACGATTAATTGATAAGCATCCATTTTCTTAAAAGCTTGAGTTTTCTCTTCTATCAAGAGGGCTGCCCGTCTTTCCACAATAAAGCTAAATCATTTAACATTATTTTGTGTCAACTATATTAAATACTAACCAAATAAACAGAAAATCATAATCTCACATTATTATTAGACATGTTATGAAAACAGGAACCTTTTGGGTTGCTGGATAAAAAAAAATAAAAGATGAAAAGAATAAAATATGTGAAACTCTTAATTCTTTATGAACAGAGAAATATTCATACAGAAATATTGCCTGCGGTTGCTCATGAAGGAATGTTAAAACGCTCGATGAAGTGGACAGCCCTCAAAACCAACCGTTCTTAATTGGCATCATGTTTTTTTTTTTGTTTTTTTTTTTCTATCGTATCCTCACCTTGGAGGCAATTCAATAATTTTTGAATGAGAAGTTGAAGCTGCTCCGCCATGCATCTCGGCTGAATGAGCGTTATCAAGGTGAAACCTAATGAGCTTGTCGAGTGTTTAGATTTCAAAACAGAACCGCATAAAGTGTATTTTCCATCCCAAACCGAACTTTGTTTGGACCGTTTCTCTTTCCTGTTTTTGGTTCCGCCATTTTTGTTTTTGGATCTACGGCTCCGCTTAAGGATGACCAGCAGCACCCTCTGTTGGATGGCGGCCAAATAACAGCTCTAAAAGGAGGTCTAAGTGGACGTTATTAGCTAATCGACTGGAACAAAATTTTATCTAATAAACCATCAATCGGCAATTAATAACAAGTAAGGTAAATGAATGTAGTTGCTGCCATGTCATTAGCTGATTTGCAATTTGGGCCAACAAATAATTGAACAGATGTATCTAAAGAAGTGGCTGATGATTGTCGGTCCATTTATCCCTCCCTGTGGAATTTCTTATGTTCTTCATGTAACCTCTTTATATTCGTGATCGTTAGTTCTGCGTTGTGTGATTAAACGGGCCAGGACACAGGACGAGATGAAAAGGTGGTTTATCTCTGTACAGAACAGAATGGGGACCGATCAGGGATGCGGTTCATCACAATTGGGTACAGCACCTCGCGCCCATAGCTCATGCACTGGCCAACGGCCGCATTCGATACATTCATATTAGAAAGAAATACAAAGAAATAAAACAATATGTACCTGTACAGAACAGAATGGGGACCGATCAGGGATGCGGTTCACCACAATTGGGTACAGCACCTTACGAGGAATAGTATTTAAGGTTAGCGTCAAGCTAGCATAACATTTTACAGGACCGTTAAACTCTGAACCTACCTCGCGCCCATAGCTCATGCACTGGCAATGAGATGTAGGTGTTCACTATATTTAACCCTGCCAACCACCAGGAGGGGGTGCTGTTTCACCATTACACATGAACCCCATCTTAGAAATAATAAGTGGAATTCTATACATTAACTATATTACAATTCTATACATTAACTATGTTACATTCACAGATACCCAGAAATTTTTTTCAAACACGATTAAAAATCTAAATTAGCTGCATTTTTCTAGTGGTTGTAATTTTGTCATATTAAAATGTTTCTATTTTTACAGGAAGGCTCATACCCCCAGCAGAGTTACAGCAGAGATGATTTGAGGCATCAGTTAAGCTCAAGGTAACATTGTTTACTCTCCTGGCTATTACAACCTCCACTGCATTTATGTTGTAATTCACCAATTTGACCACCAGATGGAGCGAGACTTCTGTTCTATGATGATGAACATGAGAAGCATTCATGAACCTTTTCTTTTCATGTAAAAAGCCTGGAGCATATTAATAAATACAGTTGCATCAAGCTTTACTTTTCTTTTGCATTTTCCTTTTAGCATTTTGCTAAACAGGAAGAATATGGTTCTGCCACTTTAAAAATTGGTGTGTAAATAACTATTGAGATAAAAATGTTTATGTATACAGATAAAGTGTTCTTAATTGCATTAGGAATAGAAATTAAATCCCTCTCAGAGCATCGGAGCGATTCAGCAATTATGACGACTCCATAAACAAACCTCTTTCCTTGCTGCTTGTACATACAAGCAGCTTCTGGTAGCAGTATAGGAGTCATTTCAGGCCAAAGAAGAGGACAAAGGGCACTAGTGTCTACTCACTTAGCCAAACACCCCTCCACTCACTTCCCCCCACTCCACACTTTACCCCTCTCAGAGAGGAGAACCAGCTGGACAGCTTCTTCTCCAGGCAAACAGACACATGTGTGTCTGTGGAGTTTCTGAATAAAAATTGATGTATGGTTTTGAGGTTTAACCACCTATGTGTTGACTTTGACTTGCATAGCTCTCAAGGGCATTTTAATCAGATTTAAACAGCATTAATTTTCAACGTTAATGGGGAAATTTGGTTTGATCTTACCTACAGAGATTCTCAAGACAATCAAATAGAGCAGGGGTGGGCACTCCTGGTCCTCGAGGACCAGTGTCCTGCAACTCTTAGATGTCTCCCTTGTCCAACACACCTGAACCCAATACCTGAATCACCTCCCAAGTGCAGTCAGGTTCTCCAGAGTCCTGCTAATGACCTCATTATTTGACTCAGGTGTGTTAAAGTAGAAATACACCTAAAAGTTGCAGGACACAGGCCCTCGAGGACCAGGAGTGCCCACCCCTGAAATAGAGTAACTAGAAATGAATTACCGGTACTCTTTTTCTAATGCTATTTAGCAAGAGCAATGTTTTGTCGAACTCCACTTGTAAGTGGCAAAACTTGGGTACTATTTTTACTTTTTTTTTTTTTTAGTTTTGGCTAAAATTTTTATCTTAACCCTGAAAGATGAACCTAATTGTACACAGAATGCTTGTCTTTTTCATCTCTTTTTTTTTTTTTTTTATTTCCCTGTTTTCAGGAACAGGAGCAGAGGTCATAATCTCCGAAAGAGAGGTCGAGGGAGTGGTCCTCCTCCAAGGTGGGTGTCTGACATGTCGCTAACTTCACAAGTAGTGAGGAACAGAGTTCACAAATAGTTTGTTTTGTTAGCAGGACTGATAAATTGCTATATTTTTTTTCCACTTGTGAAGGGAAATTGCTAATTAGCTTTCAACTTTTCTTTGTTTATGTAATGCCTTGCAAAAGTTTTCAGAATCATGCAGCTTGGGTCAGATGAAACCAAAAATGCTTTTTTTTTTCTCCCTACATGCAAAAAATATATTTATAACTCATTAGATTTGTGGGGGGGGGGGGTTAGCTCCAAAATCCATTTTCTTCACTTTATTTTTTCCATAAAAGCCTTGACATGATATGTGCTTTTCAAGTACACACTAACTTTGATATGTAACATGAATTTACTCCCACTTAATATTTGATATGGAAAAAAAAATGTCCTGAACTTCAGATGTAAATAGGTCAAATTTTCTGCTTAATGTTTATACACTAGGGAGGATTATGAGGACTACAGGTCCTCTAAATCCCTGGTCATCACTCGGGAGCGCTCACCTGGAAGGAGGGAAGGCCATCCGCCCGTCCGATCCGGATCCAACACCAACAGGAGCTCCTCTCCCGACAGGGACAAAGGCTACACATACCAGCAGAAGCGTAAGTGTGGCCAGATGAATGACGCTCCTGAAAATGGTTATTCCGCAGGTTGCCCTGATTTGGTTTTCATTAAGCAATTTCTCAAATGTCTTAAAGATCACACAGAGTTGGTTTTCTCATTTAATTTATGCCAGAGCAAAACTATTCGGTGAACCAAAACACGAGTCAGGCTGGTGTTAATCTCGATTGAACCCATCATGAACTCTCCTCTGCTGTGTTTCGTCTTCGATTGTAAATTTGTGCTCGGACCCCGGCACTAATGAATTTGACCGCCTGACCCGGTGACCAATGGCTTTTATGACATCTCGTAACAGACTGCCACTTTGAACCATCTGACACTTGGTTATAAGGCACAACCTAAAAGTTTTAACTTAAGACATAAAGCACAAACGGAGTGCAGCACATAACACTTTACGTGACACGTAATCTGTGAAAGTAATTCTCCTGTTGCAGCTGCAGCAGCAGAACAAAAATGTTCCCATGGTTCAGAAACGGACACAAACAATTAAAACAAAGGAATTCACTCATTCCAGGTAAGGCATCTGTTTTTAGAGAAGGTGTATAATGTGAAGGGTCAGGGCGGGCTGTAACATCTTGGGATGTTAATTACATGAACACAACACACATGGACACACACAAACACACACAGGCTCTGTTAAAGGCTGGGAAAAAGGATACTTTTGGTTTATTGGGGTGGTTTGTCATGGGATGCACAACGTGACCTTTTCCTCACCGTGCGAGTAGTAAATGCTCAGCCTTAACTGTGTCTCCGCAATCACTTTTAATCTGTTGTTTTACTAAATTTCTTTTTGGCTTTGGTAGCTGGACTAATAAAATAAGTTAAATGACGTCCACAAAGATTTGTTTACTTCAAAAAGGGTGAGAGGACCGCACATATTTAAATTTGTAGATTTTGGTTCAGTTGTGTGTGAACCAGGAGCAGTTATTACTTTACTTGAAAGCAATTTATTGTTTCTGATAAGATTTATTCACAACCAAAGACTAACTGGTAGGTTTTTGTTTGAAAAATTTGACCGATTAGAGTTACCACCACCAAGCACAAATAACAATTATAATAGAATACTCAGAGATCCTTAACCTGCCCGGTAACAGAGGGTATTGTCTCTATGTCACATCTTCAGTAATATCACTGTGTTTGAAAGAAACTACCTATTGGATCTTCAGTTTCTTTGTTTGTTGTTTTTTTTTATTATTATTCAGATGGAAGGGTTGTTTTCATGCCTGAATTTGTGAAGGAATAAAAGTAGCAGCTCAGAGGAATCGGTAACTTTTCGCCAAGATGTCAGCGTACAGTTTGTTTGAAGCAAAACTTTGACCTTTGAACAGGTATTTGTGCCTCTAACTACGCATGGAAAAACTCAACATTACCTCACTCTAATCACAATAAAACACTTTCTACGTTCTCTTTTAAGTGAAAGCGGTGTGGCCAAATGAGGACAAACGGGGACAATTTCCAAACAGCTGAATTGCACAAAATAATTTTTCTTTGACTTGGGAGGCCCCCACAATTAGAATAAAAAATAAATTAAAAAAAAAACAAACAGATGAGAGACATTTGCAGCTTAATCTTTATGCCATGACTTTGTTATTGTGTAGGGATAAAGGAGGTTTTGTGGCTAATGTCAAACAATGTAGTTGAAGGAGGGAAGAAAAAAACATAACGAGCATTGCAATCCCTACATGAAGAAACATGCTGCGTTTTAAGGCGACATTTGTTCCAGACGACGACCTACAAAGATGTTCCTCCGGGCTTCGTTTTAATAGGGAGAAGAGTAATTGAGAGAACGCTGTAGCCACCCTGACTGTAGTCGCCTAATTTTTGTTAGACCTTTGTGTTTACTGTTGGAATATGAGAATGATTATGAACTGTAGCCCTTTCATGATTTTGTCTCCGTAGACAAGTCCAACACAACAAAGAGCTACACTCCCAGCAGCTCTGTGGAGGGCTCTCCTCACCACTCACTCTCTGCTAAGGTAAAATATTTGATCTGCACGCATTCTGTACAAGTCTATATGGCACTGTGCAAAAGTTTTAAGCCACTCTTAATTCTTCTGAAGAGTCAGACTCGCATAGCTTTGTTTACCATGACGTTGATTATTAGTTCTGCCGTTTTCTGTAGGTTTTCTTGCTGCTTTTTCGCTCATTTTCTGTTGTTATATGTAACTATGAAAGCATTTTCAGCAGTATGTTGTGGTAAAAAATACCAATCTAAACTTTTTTTTTTTATTGTGGGTCCATTTTGGTTCAACTATAAAGCAATGGAAAATGTTGCCTTTGTGACTAATAAAGTATGAAAACTGTTTTTTGGGGGTAATTTGTATGTTTACTGTCACATGTAGACACTGGTTTATATTTGTTGGTTTTAAAGCCTTTCTATGCTGACGTGATTTGTACATTTAAAGTTAAGAGGGTCAAAAGGCTTTGCAGTGAAAATTTGCTTTTAATTGTGGAAAAACTTAATTTACCTTTTATGATTATATGCTTTCTGATTATATGACCAATTAATACAGTGAGTGATGGTTATCGCAAAGAGATCAATCTATTTACCTTTTCATGGACAATTAGCAATATCCCCAACGTATTTTCTTTATTGTTATTAATGAAATTTAATTAATCTTATTATTATAAAATTCAACAAAGTCATTATTTTTATTTATATTAAGTTAACCATGCTGTTAAAAATGTGAGATGCATGGATGCAGATTTACTTTTCTGGGTCAGTTGGATATTTTGTTAAAGTTCAGATAAAGCTATGGCAAAAAAAAAAAAAAGTCAGAATTTTCCTTTAATTTTCTAAAGTTATGCTACAGAGTCAAACAGAACCGGATAATTTCAGTTATGCATAACAGTTTATGATTATTTGAAATTATTTGTATTCCTCAGCCTGAACCATGATAATCTATGAGGATATTAAGATGTTGTATATGACTCACATAGAGACTCAATTTTGTTACTTATCAAATTTGTTTTGTCACTTTACTGATTAGTTCAGGAAAAGTCGAAGTTTTAAAATGTTATTGTATATATTCAGACAGCTCAATTAGGTGAGATATTAAGTTGAAGCATTTATGCAAGTACTGACTTTGTCAAAGATGAAAAGTCTTTTCATATTCGCTTCATATTTTTCTCTTTGTGCACCTTAAAGTCACCCTAAATAACACCCAAAATAATCTCTTTAATGTACAAAGTTTGAAGATATTTCATCTTGCTGAATATAACTTATTTGCATAATGTCTTTCAGGATGCTATTATCAGAAAGCTATTCCTAGATTTTGGTATTCCATTGGCATGCAGACCGCTTAATAAGAGACACATGCAAACAAGATGCTGGCACCTGTAAGAGAGCAGACTTGTCTCTATTCGAAAGGCTTTGAAATCAGAGCCAGTTTCTAAACCGGTTGACCTCTGCTCTAACCATCGACCTTTGGCCTGCCAGGAAAAACCATCAGCATCTGCAGCAGAGACGGAGGAGGTCGCGGCTGCCAGCACGGAGCCGAAGCTGACGCCAGAGGAGGACTTAAAGGCACGTCGATCTGAGGCCATTAAGGCTAAAGTTGCCGAAATTGAGAAGGTAAGAACATTTACTCGGAAAGTGGCAAAACCTTTGTGATTCCTGTTGACTATTTCGGACCTGAACATTTTTTGATTTAGAATGGAAAATGTTTAGAACCAAACATTAACCGAAATATTTTCGAGAAATGTTAGACAAATCTGCCAGTAAGTTACCGGTAATACTGATGCTCATTTTTACGCTTCAGATTTGCTTTTTTCTTGAATGTGAACAATGTTACTGCTGTCTTGGTAAACTCAGCCCCAATTAATCTCTTCCCCAATTCCTACTTGCACTCCATACCCACATGTTGCCATTTTCACCCTTCTAATGGTGTTTTTTTTACCCATAAACAAACTGTTTTCTCTCCACGTTTTTAAACCATTGTGTATTTCCACTGTGTTTACATTACAAATGTTTGCAAAATTTTGTCGATATTTGTTCATGCGACAAGTCATCAAATAACACTCTGCGCCACCATCCCCCTATCACTTCCTGTTGTCTTCTTCGTCTTTTCTGCCAGTGGTAACAGCCGGCTGTTGATCACGTGACTCGTGTGATACGTAAAAAGCGTTCCCATTGTAGTTTTGTGAAGTGCTAATTCCAATAACGGAAAAGCTACCTCATCTTAGCTCAAAAGCTTTTTATTTATTGAAAAATGTGCAATTTTTTTATTTATTATTTTATTTATTTAGCGATTTCCCTTAAACATATTTATTTTCAGAATTTCAAATTGCTAAATAATATGGTCAACGGAAACAGAACGTCTTATCTTTTAAATAAATTTTTATCAAATCCAGACATAAAATGCTGCAATCCAATCCAACGCAATTCACCTGTCATATTAAAAAAATATGAAATACGACAGAATATGACCCCTATTGACTTGATTTCTCTAGAGGGTGCAAATTAATACATCGTTATCCTCCTTTCCAGCATTAATTTAGATGCATTTTGACATTTTTCTAATGCATCTTATTGCATTATGGATACTTGTTGCAGTCTACCTGTAGCCAACTCACCAGCAGTCCAGAGCGCTCATTAAAATTACTATAAACTGTAAAAAAGAAAATAGTGTAAAATTTTTAACAGCTCTAAAAAAATTTGCCTTCATGAGAAGGGTGTTCTGTTGATGAAAAGTCTGACGAGGAAGCAGGAGAGTTCTCAGCTCCTCAGATTGGGACTTCTGTTGAGGCCGTGCTATTCGGAGCTGCACGTTTTTCCCGCTCATTCATCACTTTACGCTACAGTACCACTTATCTATTCCCGTTAAAGCAGGGCAGGAATTGCCCTGCAGGATGCAGGTGGCCCACCCACACTGTGGTGCATCCCTTGGCATTAGTGCACACATGCTCACCCTTCCCTTTCCAGCTGTCTCCACAGACATGGTGAAAGAATGAAACTCTTGACTGCTCCTTTACTGTAACATCTGGCCCAGGTGTTGTGAAACACACACACACACACACACACAGATGTTACTGTTGTGGACGGGCGGATCAGGTGGTGGGCAGAGCCGGATCATCGGCTCCTCACTGTGGTTTGAAAGAGTTGCTCCTATTGGTTGCTGTCAAGGCGAACAGGACCAAAACATATTGCTAGCTGAAGCATGGAGACAAAAAAAGGCTATTTACTGAAAGAATGACACATTCAGAGCAAAAAAAAAAAAAAAAAAGTAAAATCTGTACAAAATTATATAGAATTTGTATTTATTTAAGATGAAATAATAAAAAAAAACTACTCAAATCCCATCTGGCATAGTGTTTGCTTTGCCCAGTTCAAATTCTCTGAAAGAAAATCTATTAATCACCTTTTGTTATCCGGTTATTAATCGGTTAATCAAAGAAAAAAAAAAGGTCAACAGATCAATCAGAAATAACTGAGCTTTTCATATTTTGATGTTTTTGGCAAAGTATTGTATTTCTCTGCAGATGCATCCTTTGCTACAAATGATCGCTAATTGCATTTTAGGCAATAAAATGTTCATTTTCTCATTTAAAAGAGAAATTTAATTGTTTGTTTGTTCATTTTTAATGTAGTTATAATATTGTGTAAAAGAAAAAAGACAAAATAGAATTTCTATTGCTAATTTGTTTGATTAGATTAATTGTCAAAATAACAGATTAATCGATAACTAAAATGATTGTTAGTTGCACCCCTTCTAAGATTAAATGATTAAATGTGTCACACTACACCAATGTCTTTTTTTAATTTTTTATTTTTTTTTAAGAGACTTACTTCAGTACTGCATTGCGAAGTGAAAGAGAAATCATGACCTAAACAAAGTGTGGGAATATTATTCCAGGAACTCCTTTCATCCGGTGCAAATGAAACATGTCCATTTGGACTATTAGGCCGACCACTGTGAGGTCCGGTTTGAAGCCTGAGAGATTAAAACTGCTCTTTTAATATCCCCTAATGCGTACCAGCCCTCAAATCATTACCCTACTTCCCTTATTATGCAGGACCCCTGCCTGCCTCACTGCTCGTTTGAACTCATGAAAAAGTCCATGCGAGACCCCATGTGTGCATCTCGAACTGCTCAACCCCCACGCGGTATTCCAGCAACGCTCCTCGCAGCATGTTCACAATTTGGACCTCGGCAAACATCCTATTTGCATACAAGCCCGCTTTTCGAGATTCCTCTTTCAGGACCCCAGATTTGCGAGTTGCTCCAGGGGCCCGCTGTCTGTCCTGTGTGGCCCCGTACTATCAAACTCTAAGATCAGCTTGTGGCTCCTAGTTTCAAGAGGAAATTAATGAAGGAGAACCACTGTGCAACATTTTTTTCTCACTTCCTAAAGGGTGTACAAGGGTCTATAGTAATTAATCAATTAATCGCATGATAAATTAAAAATGATTTTGATCATTTTTAATCTGATTGATATTTTTTGAAGGGCAATTTTGTTTTGACCTTATAATCTATTTTATTAGTAGTTTCGGTTGTGTGTGTGGTTCTTATTCCCTTTTTATTTATTGTTTTTCATTGTTTTATTTTGGATACTTAAAATGTCTTCCAATTGCAGTGTTAGCATTGACTGAAAATTGTCTCGAAGCGACAATATATTAATCATTGCGGTAATTTCTGGGCCAACTTGTTGTCCAGCAAAGTTTGTTAAATCTTTGAAATGCGCATAAAAGTATGTACACCTCTTAAACGTGCGTATTTTGTCATGTTGGGATTCTGTGGAATAGACCAACACAAAGTGTGCCATAATTAAAGTGAAGTGGAAGATAAATAGTAAATGCTTTTCAAACTTTTTTAGATATAAACCTGACAAATGCTCTGCTTACGGCTTGTTGCACCTGAATTTCCCTACCTATGGACAAAAAAAGTTTATTTCTATTCTTTATTTCTATTCATACCCTTTTACTCTTCCATCTCTTAAAAGTCCAGTGCAACGTGCCTTCAGACGTCACCAGCAACGTGTAATTATATTTCACTGTAAACGTGGTTTGTTAAAGCTTCAGAAGTTTGAGAACTTGAGTAAAAAACAAAACAAAAAAAACAAAACTACCATCACCACACAGCAGACAGGTTAGCTTTAAAGTTGTGGAGAATAAAAGATGAAAAAACTTTGGTACAACTGCAAACCTAACGAGACATGACAGCCTAAGCTGATAGGAAAAGTGGCAGTATCAATAAGGATACTGCAACAGAGTGGGTCAAAAATTGAGATGTTCTGCATCCACTTTGACCGAGCTAGAACTATTCGGTAAAAAAAATTGTGGCTCTACACACTTTATGCCGCACTTTTCAAGAGTTTGATTCATGAAATAAAAATATGGTTTCAAACTGTGTTTGAATGTGCCTGTGAAAAAATTTGTGACTGCTTTTCTGTGTAATGGTGAATAATAAAGTGAACATTTAATTGCTCTCAGCAGTGTAGCTTGGGAGATAAAAGAAGACTTTGTTTAGAGAGGTGGCAAACATTCAATCAACAGTGAAGTGATTTGGAAGGCATACTGGTTTGTGGGACAAGATGTTTGTGTCCCACTTAGCATCTGTTTCGTCTTTCATCTCTAAACCAGAAACGGATTTTGTTGTCCTTGTGCTTAATTTCTGTGAGGATATCGAGACGATGAGCAATGGCGCAATGGCCGTTCCTTTTTTCTTTCTGAGAGAGAACTGAGAAGTCGACTTGCGCTGCTGAATGAGGCTGGCCCTGATCTCAGCTGACCACACGTGTTGTGAGTGCCCCACTTCCTTCTGGTCAGGCTAAACACTGTCATTACGCAGGGCCTCAAAATCGCTCGACATGATCTGCAGACATAAAAGCATGCATTTGAGTCCAAATATCTCCCACAGTCTGGAATATTTCTGTCGGAGTTGATTGGATTCGCCTTTCCCAATGTGTGTGGTTGTTCGTGTACAGTGAATATTGTTCTACGGCCAATATTACCGGGAGTAATTGGTGTTTTCCCGTATATTCTTTAGTGCTGCAGAAAATGTTGACCCTTTGCAAGTGACGTCACACTCTTCGGAAAGTGGCCCACTCTGCCATGACAAGCGAACAAAGATGGAAACCGAAGTTGTCATTTTATCATAGCGATAGCTTTTGATGAGGAAGGAACATGGCAACAAATAGCAACCGTCAATCATAAGGACTGGTATCCCTTGGTTTATTTGCAGGTTTGCAGGGAACATTTTTATAAGGGAAGAAGATTAACATTTATGTACTGCTTGAGGAGGCAAGATTAGTAAGACGCAATCAAATATTGCATTATGGAGAAAGTATGCGTCCAGTCATTAGTAACTATGTCTAGAATGCTCCCCCATTATGTAGCCTACCATGTATATTAAAAAAAAACTGCTAAGCTTTTAGACTTTTTTTTGGTAAGTTTTTAAGTCTACTCCGGTTTAAGTGTCAGTGTCGTTTTTGTCATAGTGGTGTACATCATGTGACATGAATTCAGGTAATCTCTGTGACTTGACAAACCCAATAAACACGACAGAAGGGAGAAGGTGTCGGTCGGTTCCTAAGCTGGCTATTTCCAACTTTTCTAAGTATCGCTCTATATGAGCAGCATGTTATGCTTGCTTCTTCCACAGATAAATTCGCTCGACTTCAACTAGTTGACGCCACGGCTGTATCGGCAAAAACAACCAGGGAAAACAATCACAACCGCTCTATTCAGTACTCCGATTCCTTTCTTCTGACGTCTAAGGTGATTAAGTGACGTACTTTCAAATGGTCATTAAATAACGCCACAGAAAATGACACCTGGCTGGTATGTCAATTACATAGGACAACATAAAGATAACACACTATCATGGTGTTTACACAGGATCCAAAAGAAAACCGTGTTATATAATTTCTTTGAACAGAAAAGTAGTAACAATCCCTATTTCTGCTTAAAGAAATTCACATACTGATAAGTATACCCCCATAATGTTTTACTAAGGGTGCAGTGAAGTACATCAAGTGTGGCACGTTGAGGTTAATCCTGAGCCTTTATGCGTCTGAACCACTAAGCAAGGTGGTCACAGAGCTGACCTGGCAGATATGTGTGAAGAGCGCGATGGCAATGGGTAACCCACCACTGTAACAGCCATCATCCATTCACTAAGCCGGCCTATTGGAGTTTATGTGCGAACAATCAAAGGTGGCTTGAAGATGGAAATGTCTTTGCAGCTGTATTATGAGTAGTTTAAAATTAAACTGTTGTATGATCTCTTGGTGACTTGACTCGTTTCTTGCTTTTTCTTTTTATCTCCTTAATAACAAAGAACTCAGCTGGGGTTTTTTTTCCATCCCCTGACTTATGTCCTTAAATGCAGCTTTGTTTTCTTTTTCTTTTTTTTTCTTTTTTAACATCGGCTGCTTCTTTTAGTTGCAAGCACAGCAGATGGTTGTCATGTGGTGAACAGTTTCCATCCTCATTGTTCCAGGTTAAACGTCACGTTGTTTGTGTTTCTTTGTTCTTCTCTGTGTATTTAAAGACCCACCCTCTTTGAGCTTCCGCTTAGATTTTGACCTTTATTTTGAATGTCCTTTATAAAATTTGATTCGCTCTGAGTGGGACACACTAAGATAGGTTTGTTGTTTTTGACCAGACCAACTGCTATGAGCAGGTGATGACAAAAAGGAAAAATAATGTGGACTTTATGAGTAGTACATTTTACAAGGCAAGGTTTGAGTAATAAATATTAAATGAAGAGGTAATTTAATCACTGAGGTCCCGTAGTGCTCTTGGGCCTTATGGCGTAGCCCTAAACCTCTTGTCAGCTTCAATAAAGGACCTCACTTTCCATCCCCAGGTGATAAAGACATTGCAAGATTGCACCTGGAACTCTGTATAAAGAACTTAACCATCTTAGGTTAGCAGTAAAATCTAAGGGGGATGAAAGCTTTTGGCAAAGTAGTGTGAAAGAATGCTACAAACAGACCGACATCTTACGCTCCTTTTCTTATTGGGCAGACATGCCCTGGAATTGGCGCATACACTCTCATTCACACACCTGTTTCATGGAATACGTCCATAAAGCAGACCTGGGATCATTAGGGTCGTGGTTAGACATGAGGCGGTTCATTGAATTTAAGCAGCTGTTTGACAGAGGCACTCACTTATGAGGTTAACGTTTTTGCCTGGTTGGTGATAAATCTTGATACCTATCCTTCTTTTAATGCAGCTGTCATTCAGGAGGCACTGGTTTACAAATTATTTCTGCCTTGCCGCAATGTTTTTGTTCTGGATTTCTTAGTATTCTAGAGGAGTCTGGAATTTTATTTAAACGTTTTTCAGGTCAGGATAATTATATCAAGGAAAAGCTATTATGGAGAAAAAAAAAAAAAAAAAATTCACCATACAGAAGTCTTATCCATCCGTCCATTTGTTTCTCCATCTGTTCACTATCCACCTAGTCATTCATCTATCCATCCATCTGTCTGTGTTCACCCAACCATTGAACCATCAACCCGTATTTTATTTAGTCCATCTGACTGACCAACCATTTCAATCAATCAATCAATCAAGCCATTTTTAATGATCCATAAAATTTTTTGTGTTTTTATAATTCATAAATGGGCAGAAATTTACAGAGAACTTTTTTTATCCGGGTGAATTCTGAATTTTTGATATAAAAACTTTCTGGAATACTGTAATTGTTGCATCTACACGTCTCATTTTACAAATCCTGAAAGTGCAATACTGCAATCATTTCCCATTGATCATAATAAAGCTTTTGTTGACATTTTTATCAAAAAGTAATGATACATACTAAGTAAGTTTTACCTTAACTTAATATTGGGTTTGACAATAAACATTAGATTGTGATTTAACTTTACTGTGACTTCATTGTTTTGTTCTGTATTGACTTTGCGTGTCTTAATCTTATTCTTTGATGTGCAGAGTTACAGGCAGGACTGTGAAACATTCCGCACAGTAGTGAAGATGCTGGTAGACAAGGAGCCCAGTTTGGATGGTCTGCTTCAAGGTCCGCTGGACAAGAACTTGTCGGAGATCCGGCAACACTGCCTAGATGCCATTAAAAGCTTCGTGGTGGAGCTGGATGAGATCTTGGCGCAGCCGGACACGACAGCCTGACATGGTCATGGCAGACTGCTAAAAATGACAATGTAAAGTCACTTGGACATGAACTGGAAATCTGAGGACTAAAAAAATAAATCTAATCTTTTATTCATGTTTTTTACATATTCTGTTTACCATAATGCTACAGATGGAAGGTTTTGTAAATGACTAACAATGTTACAGTGAAGTACATACAGTATTAATTAAAAAGCAACCAAATGTAAAAAATATATATATTTTTAGCAAATCATATCCATACCAACTTTGAACTTTTACTTGCATTTGTACCGTGAATCATGTTACCAAAACTACTTGAGATGAAAATTCAGGTTCTAGCAGAACTTCTTAATGATTCATTATAATAGCTTTTAGGAGTTTTTTTTTTTTCTTTCTTTTTTTTGTTGTTGCTTGTTCCTCTGTAAGTGCAATTAACTTCAATAACTATGGTACAACTTTATTGCTGCTTCTAATGTGAGCATCCTTTAGTGTTCATGTGTTTTCGTCTCATTCTGAATTGAAGTTGAGTTTCTTCTTTTTGTTTCAAATTCATAACTTGAAATAAACAAATCCCCTTTTCCTTTACATTATAAGATTTAATATATCTTGCAACAGCACAAAAATCATTATGTAGACATATTTTATTACCGTTATAAATTATGGCCTTATTTTCCGGTTTGTACAATGACACAGTATATGTTGAATGATTATGATACAGTGAAACCATTGGTACACTCCTTGGTGAAGCAGCGTAAAACACACAGTGCTTTTGAATTACTCACGCAAGTCTTGAAGCAACACAATTGAAGAGTCGCAGGCTACATAAATCCACATTTAATGGTCCCGAACCAACTGCCAATAGTTTGGGATCTATGCTATTTGTTACAAAGACCATCAATAGTAATCTCATTTTCCATTCAGCAGTTTATATATCACAATAGCATTTTAAATAAGCACTAGCACTGTGTAGATTGTGTGTTATAAATATGTATTACAATAAAATACGTTACTGGTTGTTTTGTAATGCCACAGACATCTAGTGTCCAACATCACTACCTGGGTAAAGTGAGTGCGGTGAGGCAATATATAGCAAGCAAACTGCTATTGTACTTTAAATGATTAATGAAAGAAACAATTGTGAGTGGCAGCAATACATAAAGCTCAGCAAAACCTATGAAATTATACAATTTTTCCCTTTTCGTCCTTTTTTCTTTTTGGACTTGGTCCACTGGTCGTAAGGAGGAGCAGTCTTGCCTGCAATGGGGCTGGCTAAGTCGTCAGTGTAATAATGTCTGTGTGGTCTAGCCTGAGGTATAGGCTGTCCCAGAAAAAAGCCTTCTTCCTCTGAATCAGAAGATGAAGAAGAACATGTTGAACACCAGTCATCATCATCGCCGTACAATCCTAAGAACCTTCCCCTATCCGGGCCCTGTAGTCTGTAGTCCGACATGGCTGCTGGATTGAGGTGACCATGGAAGACTTGGTGTCCCTTTGGTCCAAGAGAACTGCCTCTATGGTCCATCTTGTAGCACACTGGTGCTCTTTCCTTGGGTAGTAGATTAAGAGCATTGTCAGATCGAGACTTGCGACTGCGACGCCTCCTGTGATGGTGACTATGGCGACCAGATTGAAGGTTGTGCCCCTGGTCATCAAAGTGGTACACTCTCCTGCGAGTTCGTTCACTCATAGGGGGCTGACGTAACGGAAGGTCACCATAATGGCCATTGTCCACGACATCATCTGAGAACTTGACTTGCTGGGGCCTAGACTGTGAGCGTGCCCTTCTCAAGGCAGGCACATGAGGTTTAGGCCTTTCCTGCAATGGGACTTCTGCTACTTCTGTAACATCTTCCTCTTCCTCCAGACTTTTTAGGGAATTTGCACTTCTATGTAGCATGGACGAGTTGAGGGTACCCATGTTGCTGGTTTTATCACAGTCCTCTGCCTCATAGTCATGAAGTGCCTGGAGAGAATACACTTGAGGCCTTGCTTTATAATCACCACATACTGAAGCCCCTGGAGAAGAGACAAACCAATTACAAACAATTTCGAGATGAAGATCGGAGTCTGTCGAGACATTTTTTTTTCATGTCTACTCACCAGTAATATTAGAGAGAGCAAGAGACTCCACGGAGTCCCGAGCACTTTGATCAGTTTTCTTGAACTCCGTTGTGATGCACTCCAAAGAGTTGGTGTACCACTGTGGCTCCTCTCCAGGTAGACCTCCTCCAGCACTCTGATCCAGCTCCAGCTCTTGGATTTTTCTGCTGCTTGCTGGTCCTGGGTGGCTACCGTACGCAGAGTCCCCCAAGCCATCCTGTGATTGTGTCCAGTACATGTCGGCCTGGTACTTCTTACTGACCAAACCCTTGTTTTTTGATGACTCCTGCTTGGATTTAACGTCCATTTCAGCTATCCAGAAATCTGTGGGTCTACAGTCACTAGTTTGCTGAAAAATTCCATGATCGCCAAACTTTAATAATAACTGGGTCATGTAGTCTTCATGTTCAGCCCACTCCTCCTCCTGGTCCTCCGGTACCTCGGTCTCCTCTCCACGCTCCCTCCACAAATGCTCATCTGACAAGCTCAAGTGAGTCATTTTCGTCAAGGTGTCCTCAGCATTTTCACTAATTCCTGGGAACTTATAGTTGACAGAGGGAGAGAAGAGGAGTGACTGTCTGCATTGGTCAGCTGAGCGACTGCTCTTGCCCAACCGAACGCTGCAGCGGGATTCACGTGAACGCGCTGACTGGAAGGCGGAGTCGGAAGAATCAGAGGCATGGACGTCTTCCCCAAGAGCGCAGGCCTTGGAGCAGTAAATGTGACCCTGGTGTGGCAGGAAAGGACAACCGATGAGAGAACTCTTGCATTGGCCACAGCTGAAACAGTTCTCAGTGGCATGCCAGTGGAGCCCATCATAGGTCATCTGAGCATGATCAACACCTGGACAGAAGGAAATATAACATAAGCAAGGTAGAGTGTGTTGATTTTTGTAAATCTGTGAATTTATGTTAAATAGATGTCCTACCAATGTGTTCTCCACAGGCCTCACAATATTCTGCATACAGTGATTCAAAGCAGCCACAACAGTAGGGTCTGCCGTCCTTCATGATGTAACGCTGCCCTCCAAGAATGATCTCACATTCAAAACAGGAGAAGTGCTTCATATGCCAGTGGCGGCCCTCTGCCTCTGTGCATTCATCAGCAAAGATGATCTATGGTGAGGAAAAAAAAACAAATGCATCGAAAGAGAGAAATAGTAGATACCAACAGAATAAAGACTTGTAGTTGTGTTTTACTAAATATCACTCTTGTGTTTGTACCTCGTCGCAGGCCGAGCAGCGTGGTTTGAGCAACTCAGCATGGTGCCTTCCACAGTGGATCTTTCCGTCATGGTAAAAGTAGATCAAATCCACCAGCAGTTCATTGCATGTTGAGCAGGCAAAGCATGCTGGGTGCCAGCACAGCCCAGAAGTCGCCCTTGAGGCAAACACTCCCATTTCCCCACCGTTCATATTCTCACCACACTGCAGTCAAAGACATAAGAGGCTGATTTTAACATATGGAATTACATATCAGTTGTACTTCAACTTCCTTATTCAAGCCAAGGGTATCTTTGGCAAAATTAATGCAGTGTAAAGGATTAATTAAATCCCATTTGTATGTTCATTGAAATATTTATATATTTTTTCTTCTTTTTTTTTTTTTTAGAATTGTTTAAGATGGTAGAAATTTGGTTTGGAATTGGCTCCAGCCCAAACATCCATGTATTCCAAATTAGGTCATTCAGAGGGTGATATTACTGCGTGTAAGGTACTGAGTGCTGATGGCAACTCATCAAAACCTCACATAACAGAAAAGATAGTTAAATGCAGTGCCAATACAGGAAGTGTGTTGGAAACTGCAAAGAAATTGAGACTAGAGCGGATGTGTCTCTTACAGGACAACTCTGAACATACAGAACATATTAATCTGAACTTGCACCCAATTAAGAATCTATGTCAAGACTTGAGAATTGCTGTTTATATTTTGTTACAAAAAACTGTACATGAAATTAGTCATTTTTGATGAGTATGGGCTTGATTCTTGATCACAAAGCAACTTCTTTATCAATAAAACATGTAGAGAATATGACTCACATGCTCACAAATGCCATTTTGAACATTGCGAGGCATCAGTTTCACAGCTCCTCTTCCCAGTGCTTCCTTTTTCCTCTGGAGACTGAACATCTGCAGCTCCTTCTTCTCTTCCTCGCTCAGTGACTGGCAGTAACGAACCTGGAAAAGAAGGTGATAAGTTATGTTTAATAAAATCATTTGATGCATCAGACTTAAGCCAGAATTTACAATGTTCTCTCATTCTGGAAGCAAAGGGGCATAAAAATTTTGCACTGATTTGATCTTTTATTTGATGCCTGTTGAAATATTGTGTTGCAGGAATGTGGGTGCCTAATAAAATGTATGAACTTAGGTAAGTTTGGAAAAAAGGAAGAGAGAATACCAGAGTGTAGTGAACAAAAGCAACTGTTGACCCCAGCTTGCCCTTTCTACACCCCACAACAGATCTCCACCCACCGCCCCTGTTTGAGAAGCAAATTTTGTACAATGGGTCTTTTTGATGTTTCCCAAAGGCCTAACAAGAGGGAAAGCAGACGTTTACACAAACAAGGTCTGTGTTTAGAGTGGATTCAAGAGGGTAGAAGACAAAGGGAGAGAGACAGCCAAGTCAAGCCGTGGTGCCACTGCGGTGGTGGCATCACATAAAGTCTCTTTCAACCAGCAGCCCTCTCTCCTGCTGAGCGCTCCTCGTAAAACCACTGCTATGACAGGAATCCTGCTGGTGTGGGCTTCCACCAAATATCATAAAGGCATCAAGTCAAACGTCACATTGTGCCTACACTACCTGCCTTCAAGATTGCGGTACAAAAATCCCCGGGTGGGTGTGTCAGCATCTTGTGAGATGGAATAGTGTTCGACATTATCGGAATTGCTAAACGTAAGACGACCAGTTGGAATGAGCTGTTCTTCACTCTGCAAACAACATTTCTCACCTCATTATCATGTGGTGGCAGTTGGTAGAGGAGCTGCTTGATTCTGAACTTCTCTCCCGGACTGTTCACATAGGGAACCTTGTCCTCAGGTAAACAGGAGAAATACAACTGCACCTGAAAACAAATCGTTGCATAGAACACATCAATGGTTCTGAAATGTTCCTGCTTCCAACCTATAAAGTAAGAGCAAAAGAGACTCATGACCCAAGTATTGGTTGAGAATGCAAGCATAGCAAGTAAGACAAATAGCTTCACCAGCCTATACAGTGTTTTTTTTAATTTTTTTTATTTGTTAGTAGTGATTGATTTATCTGTTTTTAACCGTAGCAATTTTCATTTAGTTTTATCTCTTCAGAATCGCAAGATTCTATATTTGATTCTCATCCTCAGTTGAGTCTGACCCTGACCTTGGGAACCATAGGACAAAGCAATATAACTCTGACACAAACCAGATGCATACACTACATATCAATCCAATACGATGTTCCAGTTTTTGCTCTTGTTTTTGGTTTTAGAATTTCAGTTTACTAAAAAATCAACTATTGCCACAGTATTTTTTATTTTGCAATCAAATTTTATAAATATAGTATTTAATACATTTATTAAAATAAGTAGATAAAAAAAAAGATAAATTGATTTATTAAAAAAAAAAAACAACCAAAGGCCTGAGCAAGAAAAGGATGAGAAAAGACATAAGGTGCATCTGAAAAGTATTCACAACGTTTCACTTTTTTCTGAATTTTGTTACATGACATCCTTAATTGTATCATCCTTGAGATGTTTCTACAGCTTAAATGGAGTCCACCTGTGGTAAATTCACTCTATATACACCTATCTGTATGTGGCCCCATAATTGACAGTGCATATCAGAGTACAATAACCAAGCATGAAATGAAAGAAATTGTCTCTAAACCTCTGAGACAGGATTGGCTTGAGGCACAAATCTGGGAAGAATACAAAAACATTTCTTCTGCTTTGAAGGTCCCAATGAGCTCAGTGGCCTCCATCATTGGTAAATGGAAGAAGTATGGAACCAGCAGGACACTACTAGTGCTGGCCGGCCATCTAAACTGAGTGATTGGGGGAGAATTAAGGGCCTTAGTCAGAGAGGTGAACTATTGCCACCCTGTCAAAATTCCAGCATTTCTCTGTGGATAGACAAGAATCTTCCAGAAGGATAACCATCTCTGCAGCAATACACCAGTTAGGTGGATGTATGGTAGACATGAAAGCCACTACTTAATAAAATTAGCATGGCAGCCAAACGGCACATGAAGGACTCTCAGACCACAAGAAACAAAATTTTCATGGTCTGAGGTTGACTTTTTGAACTCTAAAGAAATCTGAAAATGGCGACCTCTCATCTGACCTAACGGAGCTGGAGAAGAACTGCGAAGAAGAACTGGTGAAATTGCCTAAATATAGGTATGCAGAGCTTGTGGCATCATATTCACAAAGTTTTGAGGCTGTTAATTGCTCCCACGGGTTGCTCAGCAACGGCCGTGAATACTTACGTAAATGTGATTTCTTTTTCCCTTTTCAATAAATTTGAAAAGAATCTCAAACTTTTTTCCACATTGTCATAATGATTTTAATTTTGAGGAAAGAGATTGATTTAGTACAGTTTGGAATAAGGCCGTAACATAAGATGTGGAAAAGTTGAAGTGCTGTGAATACTTTCTGGATGTACTCTATATGGGACAGTGTCATCTAAAATGTCTGGAATAAGGACTCTTGGGAAATTGTACCACGATACGACACCTCATATAGTCATTGGTACTCATGATTATACAATTGTAGGTATCACAGTCCTCATAAACTACACCAACCACAGCAGGTCAGATCGGTTTAACAGTTGTATTTGTCAGTACTAAGCTTGTCTCTATAGGTGCAGGACAAAAACAGCCTGTTATCCTGGGACGCTGACCCTTGGGGTTGGCCAATGAAATCTAAACTTTATGAGTGAGGGGCTATTACAATCAGCCAAATAAAGAGGTGGGTTGTGCCCGTTTTGTGTGTTGTGGGACTTCCTGCAGCTTCGGGGCGTCTGGGGGTATGAGGCAGTTTACATTCACATTCACCACCTATTCCTCCTCAAACACCATAAATTATGCACATCTTTATGCCACTATTACCCCTCATCCAGCACCCCTGGGGCTTGCGAACAGTCAGTTATCACCCAAGACCTATCTGTTTCTAGACTGTAGTGATGACCCCTAATGCAAAGCCCATTTAGACAATTGACTGCAGTAAAGGCATTACAGTTGACCTCTGCATTTTCCCAATAAAAATGCTTTTGAGCTCTCTTTGATTGCATTCTGATGTTTTGTTGCATATCACCTGCCACTCACTGCTTCTACGTGTTGGTTTTGATAAGTCTGATGACAAAGGGATATTAGGAACAAGAGGGAAACATGGGACAAAAATCACAATGTATGGGATGTATGAGAAGTTCTGCCTTGCAGACACAACTAACATGACTTAAGAGAAAGCCTGTTGTCTTCTTTGGCAGTCAGAAACAGCAGGTTTCCCTAATAATCTCAAGCAGACGTCTTCCACTTACAAAAGTTTTTAAGCTGCTTGAACTTTTCCCACTTCGTCATATTACTATCACAAACGGGGGTCTTTTTTATTGAGATGTTATGTGAATGAACCAATTAGTCAAGTGGAAAGAAAATAATACACGTTTTCCAACTTATTGTAAATCAAACCTGAAAAGTACACCCTGCGTTTGTATTAGGCCCCATAGAGTCAATCCTTTGTGGAACCACCCTCAGCTTCTAACATGGTACCATGTCACCAAGGGTGTATTTGGAAAATAACTCAAGATTAGTTAAATTAAACAGACATGTTCTATGAACATCAATTTTCAAGTCTTGAAATAGGTTGCCTGGCTGAACCAATCTAATGTATCAACTATCTAACTTAATTGTAGTTCAGTCAGTATATTTGGGCTCATTGCCCCACTGGAAAGAGAATCTCTGAAGTACGGTGCAGCCTCTAATAGTTTTTTTTTTAAATTTTTTTAAGGAGAATACTCCATACAT
Source organism: Alfaro cultratus (assembly GCA_903066825.1). Lineage (NCBI taxonomy): Eukaryota > Metazoa > Chordata > Actinopteri > Cyprinodontiformes > Poeciliidae > Alfaro > Alfaro cultratus. The sequence continues at coordinate 20,632 of CAEFZX010016393.1, read as the reverse complement.
CTTTCTTCTTAACTCAGCTACCACCACCATGCTTTACCATGGGGACAGTGCGCTCAGACAGAAGTGGGATAATACTATTTTACCACACAGTTTTTTGGTAGGTCAAAAGCTTCAGTTTTGATCTCAAGTGACCAGATCACCTTCTCCAATATGTTTGTGTTGTCCCCTCATATGGCTTGTGGCAAACTTCTTTCAACAATATCTTACTTCTTGCTACTCTTCCATGAAGGCCAATTTCTTGAGCAGTGGATCTTCACATCTATGCTACTTCTTTGATTGAGGCTAATCTTGGTTGGCCTGTTGGTTTGTGTGGATAACCATGTATTGGTAGGTTCAGCTTTGAACTCTTCATTTTTAGTTCATGGAGTTTTTGTTTGTTTGTTTGTTTTGAGGAGTATTAGGATAAAGGGGACCGAATAGACATGCAAGTAAACATTTAAGATGTTTTTAAAACCTTTTTGAAGCCATTGAAGTTTGAGGTGGTAGTAGGACAAAATGCGAAAAAGTTTAAGGGTTTGGGACATTTTCTTTTTTCAATTATTTGTATTCTGCCTCTCTGTGGTGGCCTGTTAAACTGTGTCTAATAAAAAGAGCTAAACGGGCTTCATGAAATATGCTGTTCATCCCATAGGCATCATTCTCCTGTGAGTTGATGTGTTGTTCACAAAGTGTGCTGAATACCACTTATCTGGGACAGTTAAATGGGCTAAAAGGGAGATAGAATCAGGTCAGAGCTCTTTTTATTCTCCATCAGGAGGATAGATGAACTGGAGAAAGTCAGGGTTTGTGAAGTAAAGAAATGGACGTCACTTCTTAAGAGAGTGGCCTTACTTCTAAGTCAGATTACTTCTGCTAAGCCAATAAAATAAGCATCCCTAATCAGCCATTTTCTTCTTACCTGTTCCGGTCGAAGGCCAGGTGGCACCCAGGCATACTCCTCCAGTGCACAGCCCGAGTCATCGTCAGACGTAGAGCTGCGCTGAAAGCCAGAAGTTAGCTTACTGACTTTCTGGTCCATCATAAAGTCCCTCTGCTGTTTCCCACGTTGGAGGTGGACAGCTGGTCCAGCTGCACTTGCCAGGCTCATCAGACTCTGTTCACTGAAAAGACATGAAAAGGGAAAGAAGATTCAGAGGTTAGATATAAAGTCTGTACTTTCCTCATGCATCTAATTAGGTTCCTTTGGGTTGTATGTTAACCAGCTGAATCACACTCATTGACTCTATAATCAGGGTCACAGCTTTCCCTCAAAGCCCATTATAGTATCTTTTCTTGGCTCACTTCTGTCGACAAGTCTAACTTCATAAAGATGGTCATAAAGACAACTACACCCCGTCACAGCTATTGTGGTGGCAGCTTAACATGTGGAGTTCTCATGTGGCTTTTGTGGATGGAGAGACAATTAGGAAATTCCAAAATGCTGATGGGTCAATCACCAATCTTATCATAGTAACAATAGTAAACAGTATTCAAATGTATGCTAAAATAAAACACTCAAGTATTTGAAAAAAAATTTATAAAAATTATAAAGCAGCATTCAACAAGACCGCGTCAATATTATAGATTTTCACATCACTGTAATTATATCAAACCAATACTCTGACTAGAAATGCTTCACATGTTCCATTGTATATTGTTTGTTTGTATATAAGTGTCTCACACAGTAAGGGTGGTGCACCGCCACCTACCTCTGTTTTCCATCTAAGTACTATAATCACCAGCATCTGAATAAATAACCGCGCAACGCAAAAATAATGGCGGTTCAACGGTCTGTAGCACAGCATCAAATCACCATGACCTGTTTGAGACTGAAGTTATAGACAGTAAAAGTCCACTGTGGTCTGATCTAAAAGTCGCTGTTAGCTTTAGCCTCCTGGTCTTGCTAATACAGATTTATGCAAAATGAAGGTACAGAAAGAGCTACATACTTTTGGCGAAACATTTATTTAAAAAAAACAAATTGTGCATCTTTGAAATTTTAATCACTGACGTAGTGTAGGTTCACATGGGGCTTTGTTGCTGAATTTCTACGTCTTTCTTTTTTCCCAAAAGGGGCCACCACCTGGGATCTGAAGCTGGCCTGATCAGTTGAGTTTGAGGTCTGTATAAACACCACCCTTGCCTTAAAACAGGCCCACCATATGGGAAATGTCCACAACCCAGCTTCTGTCCCTTCATCTCCCTTTTCTCTTTGACCCATTTGTTTTCCAACCTGCTGCAGTGAGTGTCTGATCATTCCTCTTATCTTTCAGTTGAACAAAGATGTGCCAGACAGGTGTAGCTGCTGGGATCGGGAAGGTTAGAGTGGATTTATGCTAACAGCACACACCACCAGGGAAAGAAATGTACCAAGAAGATCAAAGAATTGACCAGTGGTGTATTTCGTAAGTGCTAAATTCAGTTAGTAACTTTTCCTTAAGATCAACAGTAAAAAGAAGCGTTGGGGAAAACTTACACAATAAACTCAATGAAGAAACTTAATCTTCAAAGTCCAGCACAGAATAACAACTAATATGTTAATTTTAGTACTGGCAGTTCTTAAAATGCTCAGGGTGCAGATTAATCAAGGGGAAGCTTCAGGACTCAAACTGTTTAATGCGTCTGCATCAGATTTTCAATTGCTTGTTTACAGCCACTCATTGAATGTGGCAACACCAATAGTACAAGGCTCATTACAGAAACTGATTTCCTGGATATTTACTTTTGAATTTGTGATTATTATTATTACTATTATTATTGTTCTTATTAATGTTACAGTAAGATGGCATATTTATACCTTAAACATCAGTTTTCTAAATTCTACTGTTCAAGGTCTACTGAGTCTGTTTTAATTGCAATAGGACCAGTCAGAGCTGGTGTATGTTGAATGCTTACTCGAAAAGTTCCTAGGCAAACACTGAGGTGCATTCAACAAATATCTGTGCACACTCAACCCTCACTCTTAAGGTCATCATGGAACCCTGAGCTGGGCCAACTTGTGTGTTTTTGGAGGTCACACGTGATTCATTGTTAATCAAACTTTTTGGAACTGAGTAAGCATGGCTTTAATGAGTGTGTGTCCAGTTGTGGTCATTTCTCACAGGCTGAGGGTTTCTAGCTGGGATCAAATGGGAGTTCAAACCAGGATCCAGCGAGCTGGTCTTTGCTTCACATCCCCCTTGAATGCATACCTCCCTCACCCCCCTGTGGCTGGCCAGGGCACAGAGGACCACAGAGAGACAGCTGAGAAAACCAGACGCAGTCGAGCGCAACCTTTGAACACAGCTATAGGGCCTAAAGTCTGTGCTCTCTTTCCAAGAGTGATATATCTATATGTCTGGCTGCTTCTTGCAGAGGGAATGCACAAATGGATGCAGGTGTGCAGATACATGGAAACAGGCCTCTGTAAGCTGTGACAGTGTCGAGACAGTCCAGACAGTAACCGGCCACTCAAATCAGCTTATCGTCCTCAAGAACAAGTCAGCCACGGTGGCCTCTGTGCTATCTGATTCTCTTTCAGCTCCGAGTGTGATGGATGGTGGTGGCTGTGGATTCGTTTGGAACTGCACTGTGCCCGAGGGTTTCAGGTCAGGCGGATTTTGTCATAACACGTCCCAATAAAATGTCTCTGATGTTCTCAACAATAGCACCTTTGTAACTGAATCTACTGGCTCAGCCAAGAGTTTGTTTGGTTTCAGTTATGTCTTATTTTTTTGGATTGAGAAAAATATATATAAAAAAATGTGACAGAAAAATGAGAGATAACCTGTCTTCAGCTGAGGTAGCAGGTCAAGAAATGAGACACTCTCTTGTTCCAGTCAGATCTATTGACTTGCAAATGAGACCAAAATAACCTGCAAAAATGCGGCCTTGCTTGAGAGCAGCTTGGGTTTCACATGGAACATGTGTAACTATAGGGGAGGATCTCCATAGGACCAAGCGTATTCACGGCTTTATAAACTTTGCTTTCAAACGTTGGCTGAGAATCAGCGAGGATGGTTCACAGTCGGACCTGAATCGCAGGAATGTGAAGCTTGAACTTTAGCCAAGTTCTCAAGCAGATGTATGCACCTCAAAGCTTTTTTTCTTCTTCTTCTTAAATGGCCACATCTGCTCACGTTAATTCTTCTTTAAGATGTCCTCCAGCTCATTTCCTTTGACTTTGCCCAGAACGCTTCCTTTTCCATCATCAATAAGAGAAGCACTGAGCCAGCAAACTTTAAGAGGCTTTCGCCGACTCATCACTTGCGGAGGTCTTTCAGAATTCTGCTCCAAACAAGGGATCCATGGTTTGTGATTGTACTTTTTAAATTCCCTCTCATTGGCCCCTGTCCTTCCCTCCCTGCCCTCCTCCCACACTTTCCAGACCCCTGCAGTCCCGAATGTTTAACAGTCCTCTCACTCTTTTGTAAAGGTGCTTGTTAACATGGCTTTGGGGAGCTTGGGGACCTTGCATATCTGACTGATCTGCCCACGTAGGGCTGGAGGGCGGTGGGGGTGCGATCAGACTGACACGGAAACAGGGTGACGAACATGAATGAAAATGTTAATGTCGTTTCTTAACAAAAGGGGAGGAAGTTGAATTTAGGTTAGCTGGAAGATTCTTGAATTCGGCCAACGCAGATCTGGCAGTAAGCAACCAACAAGTTATGTAAAATATGAAAAAAAGACTTGTATTCTACAATGAATCTTATATTTCAAGACATTAGTGGGGGCTTGGTAAGTGAATGAGTGCAAAAATGATTTACTGGGGAACAAAATGACCTCTTTGCATGTTTTGGACCCTGTAGAGGATTGGTGCCTTGCTGTGCTGCCTGATTCCACAGCATAAGTTAACTGCAGCGGTCAAGTTATTTATCGCTTTGTGGGATACAAACTCTCAAAGGACTACAGAGAGAAACTGAATAATAAAAACAAAGTGGCATTTTTTGTAGGATTCAACAGTACTTGAGCTAGAGCCACCTAAAACAGAAGTCCTTGGAGCTTTTAGATTTACAACCCTTAAGAGAGTGAAGCAGCTTCTTGTCTGAATTACTGTCTATGTTCCTTTAGGAAGTGGGTGATGGACATGCACACAGCCAAACACAGTTCTCTCTGTCACTTTGCACTAACCTAGCATGTTTAACTTGGCCTCTGCTACCTCAGTGATGCAGGTCTAATTCTAACTGGAGAGGAAAACAAGAATTTCTCCTCTGTGCGCCTGACTGCTTGAGCTTAAACTCAGAAAAATGAGTTTATTTTTCATGTCAGACAAGATAGAAAAATATGCAGCGCATTAATCGTTTCCTTGCACACACATTCTTTCAAAGGCGAGTCTGTCAACCTTTGGCACACAGTTTGCTCTAGTTGTTAAAAACATAAAGCATAATATGTTAAAGGCAAGAACTGATTTGTTAAACAGATACACCCTTGTATGAACCAATAGTCACTTCTGTGTACTTAAGCAAATCCCAGTTAAATCCCCAACTTGTTACTGAAGGATCTTTATATCCCTGACATGATTAAACAAACTGATGCTCATAAAACCATGAAATAAAAACCTTCATTAGGTGTGTTCATTTGCAGCTTTGACATCCAATGTACATGTTAAAGTCTCACGAAGAGCTTGCAGACAGGAAGTGTGCCCTACTTTAGTGCCTGAGGGTACATTTTGCCAGAACCAAATCAATGGGAATGATGTTTACATGAGGATTTACAATTATTAGACCACTAACTATAACAAAAAAAATCCATGAGCAGAGCCTCATATGTTACATTCCAGGGTTCAGTTTAAGATGATCTCTTCAAACAGTAGAACTTGTGAATGTAGACAACAAACTTCAAGCGAAGCAACAATTTTAACATTTGCACCTCATCAAATGTTTACAAGGACTTTCGTTTTTGTTTTTCTTAAGAAACCAGCTAACATCTTCTGTCACTTTCCAGTTGTTCTTACCTCAGGGTATGCCGACTCTCATTAGGCACTCAGGAAACAGATCTTATCACCAGCATCCAGTCCTAGATTCTCTTCCAGCCTCTAGGGTCCATAGCTATGCACGATCCTGTGAGTTCTGAGTCCAGGACAAATCTGCCAGAGCTGTCAGTATAACAGCAGCCCATGTCTCAGCTCAGACTGTAAGAAGTGAGGGAGATGTCTGAGTAAATGGGGGAGAGGTGGTGTTTGCATGTGCATGTGTGTGTACAAAATAAGCCCAACCAGATGGTCACCCCACTCTTCTCTCTCTCTCTGAGCCATCACTTTTCCTCTGCCTTTTCCACCTCCTTCCCAACCTTCTGAACCCCAGCCCAGCCCCTCATCCGCACAGCAGCCAGTCAAGGCAGAGTGTGGCAGAACAAGTTGTCTCTCTCTCCCTCTCTCTCCTTTAGCAAACCCTCCCCTCGCATCTCAAACTTACGCTCACAAATTAGAAACACCGGCAAAACTCACAGGAACAGATCTTGAAAGAAGCATATTGGTGATGGCTGAGCTCATTTTACCACTATAACCGCTTCGAAGCCACAACTGCTTTCGCATGACATTCTTCGTTCCTCGCTCACTATTGCAATTGAATGTTGGAGTTAGGTTTTGGTTAATCTGGCGGTTTGTCTTTCCTGCCTCTCGTGCTGCAATGTCACCAAGTAAGAGGGTGGTGTTTGCTGACTCACAGTCTGATGAGTGATGGCCAGATGAAAATTATTAAATGTTTTCATTTATCCTGCTACCGAAGCTTCCACTTTCAACTGTATCTTAGACCAACTCCAGCTGTTAACACTAGACATGGTCCATGAAATGTGCACTTCCACCCGTCAAGTAAAACTCCCCCGCAAGGGATAAAGGCTGACCTCTGCCTCACTTTCCCCTCTGGAGGAAAATCAGAAACTCCATAAACCACCCTCTGTAGGGACCTACAGAGGGCCCACTCTCCCACCCTCTGTAGGGAACAGGTTTGTTAAGTCTACAAGCTACTGCAAATAGCCTTTCTTCTGATTTCCTTTGGCTCGCTTGATAAATGTCCAAATAACTTCATCACTTTTGAAGTCACAATTAGACTGGAAACTTTGTTATGACTTCTATTGTCTCTGGGGGCACTTTTGTTAAGGATTGATATCTGGATCTAGTATTCCAGATGTAACCCCATTTCTCTCTAAATCTTCTGCAAGTTCTGAGAGTGAAGTTTCATTGCATGCCTTGTCCTCACCTTTATTTTTACTTATCTGTTTTGGAGGTGGGAATTGAAATAAGAATGAGCAACAAGCCTGAGCACAGCTAAAAGGCAAATGTTTTAACACCGACACTGAACCAAATGTATTCGTTCATGAGGACTAGATGATGTAACTTTGACAATGCATTTGACTGTAGTAAAATATCTATTGAAGGTTCTTCGAAATAATAAGGTGGAAAAATGTGAGCTACAAAGAATGAATCAGCAATTTCTGTGTTTTACTGTCTGCTTCTGATGGAGCGCCACAATTCTTACTTTTGCCAATCTTCCTTGCAATAAAAACTCTATCTCAAATTGAAGAATTCAGCTGAGCAAACTGCACGATGACAGGTGTAGAATAATAGAATGCACTCTTGTGCTGTATGAGCATGTGGACAAAGCCATTGCAGCAGCCAAGGCCAGAGAAGAAAGACATCTTTTTGAAACAAACTTGAGCCTTTTGTGTTGGTCAGAAAGACCCAGCACCCTGCTCTATTAGCAAGTCTTTGAGAGAAGAACTGACACAATGCATGCCCCCAAAGGCAACATTTACAAAATGCAATGCTAAATTGACCAGCCTATTTACCCGAGAGTTGCAGAGCAACAACAACAACGGCAATAATTTCTTGTAGTAAAATGCTGCCAACATGCAATAAACTTCAAAGTCAGTGGTTTTAGATCAGCAGTTTTTAGCAAAGTAGCTTTTAAAGTCCCTACCACAAACCTAATGTTAAATGTTGGGATGTTAACAGTGAGCTAAAATCTGGGCATCTATTTAAAGACCTTTACAAGAATCTGTAAAAGAATACCAAAGCTTAATTTCTCTCTGTGATCATACCACTCGAAACTATGGGGTACATGGCTGGTTCAAGGTTCACCTTGGATAGTTGAACAACAGAAAACTGGACACATCTTGCATCCCTGAACTTTGACCTTAGAGAGCACCAGATGACCCATAAATCTGTGGCCTCTGGGCTTTACGGCCCATTCCCCAGCCATAGCTACAACGACCTGAACCTCATCTCACACCTGGTCTGCACCTTCTCACCGCTGTAAAAGGAGAGCACAATACACCCTTTCCTGAAAGTGAGGAGCTCTGACACCAGCATGCCTCAACAACGAAAGGGTGAGGATGATGATCATCAAACCCAACACAAAGTGATGAAGCTGCATTCTTCTCCAGTTTCAACCCGTCTTAGAAGACACTGACCTATAAAAAAAAAACAAGCAAGATCTGGTCAAAGCCAAAGCTCACTCTACGGCTATATTCCAATGTTGCATTGACAGAGGAACCCTTTACAATCAATTTAAGTTTGTAAACTTTTTGTTCTAAAGATGTGTCGTAAATTGGGATTCTGAAGAGGGCAAAGAGAAGGTCAGCTCCCAACTTACAGTCATTGATGAGTGCCTCCCAAAAAAGTTCTCACTGGTGTGTGAGCTGCCTATAAAACATAGGCATTCTCAAGGTTTGAATGACTTGCCTGCGGGTATGAGTAGGACCAACAAAAGCTTCAGCTATAAAGCCCAATAAAAACCTATCACCCTACTGTAACAACAATTCCTTTTAACGCCTTGAAAAAGGGAGGAAAAGGTCAACTGGTGGAGCAGTTGGTGCATTGATGTTGACTTAGCTAGATTGGCGCTGACAAACTCAGGTCAGACTGTGGTCTTGTTAGCCCTGTAACCCTCATATAACCCCTTTTAACTGTTGTACTCTGACACTGAAGGCAGCTGAGGGGGGAAAGCCTAGATCTGATCTAAGAGTTTCTCAGAAGAGACATTAAGTGTCACAGACAAATACTGACTCACTTGATGCAGATCCAAAAGTTAATGCACTTCTTCTGAGTCCTGCATTGAAAAATGTCCAAATTAAATATAGAACTCAGGATTTATTGATTCACTAATATGTAGCAACATGTGTCCTCCCTCCACCCACCAATGTGTTTCTTGAACATACACATGGGGATTATGCTGGCTCAGAAATTTGGTGGTTTCAACCAAACATTGGGTTGAAAACTGTGACTCCAGTTTGGATTAGAGAGAAAAACTTGAAGGAGCCTCTTTATTTTCACAAACAGCTATTTTGAACTATTCAATGCAAACATGAATGTCAGTGGATTATGTTAATCACTTTACAACAGAGAACCAGTCTTTTCACTTAAGGTAACATTTACCGTTTACCTCCCAGATAGTTAGTGCAACCGGGTGGTAGCTCAGCATTCACACCTGCTGATAACTGCATGACCAGAAGAACCAGTCATAAAGGCAACAGAAATAAGCAATGTTGCATTTATGTATATTTTATCGGTGTAAATATGCTTCGTTCCTGAGTGGACACAATTTAAGTCAATAAGACGGCAGTAAAACAGCAAATAGAAAAAATGGTGAAGGGTTAACACCAGTGAATTTTATTCTAATTCTAATGTTCTTGACTCTTTCATTTCCATGTGACAATAAACCTGTTGAGAGACGTTCCCAATTTCTCTAAAGTTGTTGAAAACACTGGAAGATTATGTGGTTTACAACATGGTAAAAAACAGCCCCTTGTTCTACGCCTTGCATCGTACAGAGGGTTTGGACCCTTGGCTACTGAGAAATGAATCCTGGAGTTTCTTGTGGCAGCCATTTGGGGTTGCCTTAATGCTTGCTCATCCAATAGGCCACCTATTTACTCAAAACTCCACCTAAAGCCATCAGTCTCTACCTGTGCTCCCAAATAGCACCCCTTCCTTATGCCTCACCAACACAGCTCCACCAGACTAGCGGCAACACCAGTTAGCAAACATCTGGTGGAACTGTGCATCTGTTGAGCTTATTATACAAAACCCACAATGTTCCTAAGAATAGTTGCAAACATCATCATGTAATATTGTTGTGATTACGTACTTTAGGAGGAATGTCGGAAAGGGTACAAAGTTATTAAAGAGACAGAAGCCAGTTTCTAGGTGTCAGATGCGGCTATGATGCAGTCAAATTTCTTTTAGCTATTACACGCAGCACTTTCATAACAACTGAAGATAACACATATTTGCTTGTGCTATAAAATGATACAATGTGCCTGGGAAGTAAATAAGATTATATTAGGTTTTGAACTGCTGCATAGCACAAGCTTAAACATTTACACTGTGATAGAAGAACTGGTTAGCTGCACGTAGACAGAAAACGTCTATATCGTTATATATTAATTCTGAATATTTGTTTTCAAAACGTACATTACAACAAAGCTCTTTTTAGACAGTATGCTATTGTCTATCATTTATCTCAATTAAAAATAAAAAGGATTTCAGTTTTCACCCATGGTGTTACATATTTCACTCTTTGATACATATTTATACAGTTAAAATGTCTGAATACTTCCAGAATATAAACCTTACCCAGCATACATGGGTCAAATCCATGACTCAATCCATTCAATCCATATTTGATCCAACGGTGGGTTAGCAAAATAATCAAATTGTTTGTTTTTATAACCCAGCAGTTTTAGCGGTGTAAAAAAAGGCTCTTGATCGTGTTATTTGTACTCTATTGTCCAACGGTTTGCCTAACATTTCATTGATTGCGATGGGTCATATTTCACTCTTGAGTTGACACCCATTCACCTAGTTGTAAAAGCTGGAGCTCATTGGGAACAATGAGAAGTGGAGCAACACTGCTCCTGGGGATGTTAAACGGAGGAAGCCCTTTTATTTGAGGATGCTACAACTCAACAAAAGCCTGTGGCTGTCTATCCACAAAGCAGTCGTTGGATGAATGGCCTGATCTTAATACTACACAGTTGCATTGACAAAAGCATGGGAAATGTGTGGTCTCCATGTACAAACTGGGATGTATATAGACATAAATGTACAAAAGGGGACATTAGGAGCTCAAACAATATGCTCAACCAGCTTTCTTTCTTTTTGTTAAATCTCCAATTACCTCGAGTGTCGCAGTGCAACCAAGTTTCATCGTTCCGGAAAAAGCTCTCTTGTCTGTATTTAGGTTTAATATCTTCTTGCTGAAGTTCAAGCTTCAGTGATTCACACACATCTGGATTCCCCCCTGCTTAACAACCCTGCTATGATAGACTGTTCAAATGATTGAACAGTCTATCCTTAAATGCAACCATTTCTTCTGAGCATCCAGCCCTGGGCTTGCATAAATTGCAAACCAACTATCAAAACAGGGAATACTTGGGTGTGAGTTGTACAGGAGAATCATTTGTTAAGAGGAACAATCTAGTTTCAAGGAAAGCAGAAAAAGAAAAAAGGCTGTGAATTTCCACATGTGGAAGCACTTTCTTGAACCGGATGACTTCAAAAAGCAATCCAAGGAATCCGACAATACTCAGACATTTAAGAGCTGCTCAGTCAGGATCCCACTAATCATTAACATTCCTGAAGGAACGCTCTGTTACAGTCTTTTTAAAGAGTTCTAATTAAACACATGCTCCAGTGCCAGAACATAGAAGAACTCTGACAACTGCGAGCAGGGATGCTTCTTTCCTGCTCTGCTTAATTGGACACAATTTAAGTCATTAAGGTGGCAATAAAACAGCATAAAGAGCAGAGGAGAGACCTTGTGATTCCCCCTGTAAGCTTTTCCGTTGAGCCGATGCTCTTGACCCTTTCACCTCCACATGTGACTCACAATAAAAATCCAGAAATCCAAATGGATGTTTGATTCAGAACAGATATGTTTGTTTTATTTTTTTCAAAGATGAAAATATTGTTGGATTATGTCATACATGTTTGGCACTAATCTATGGTTTTGTTGGCCTAGGTTGCATGAGTTGATATAATTCTTTCACAACCTTTAAGCTGTGTTTTTTTTTTTCAATTATTATTTTTTTTAGATGTGCATTCTCTGCTTTTTATTGCAAAGTGCATTGTAGGAGTTTTTTACTTAACATGCAAGCACTGAAATCATATTGCATCAGTTTTTTTACAACTACATGTGAACTAATTATTAAAAACCCCAGCTGGGTTTTCGAAGAACAGATTTCAGTTGCAGGATATTACAAAATACAACGTTTTTACAAGCGCAATAAAGAAAAAAATGCAAATTTTGCTGAACAATGACATCACATAAAGTACAAAGTGAGCTGATAAGTAAACTTTATGGTGTACGAGACACTTTTGAGCAATGTTGACTTTGAATCATTATGTTGTTCTCTCATACGTCACATGAGTTCTTAGATAATTGAAGTCTGGTCATTCCAGCCTACATCGTTTCTCTCCAGAAACATATTCCAAGTGTTGAAACCAAAACAAAAAATACAAATGAACTCGAAGAAAAAAATCAACTGCCAGATAGCTGATGTGACATCACCAGAAAAATACGCAATGTCAGGTCTTGTTTCTCAAAGGGAAGATCTTATATTTAAGAAAGTGAAACCTCAGACAAAATTTCAAAATTGAACTTAATGTAATTAAATTGTGAATCTTGCTATATGACCATATTGTATTGGAATGATTTGGATTGGTTTAAACAAACTTTGGACTAGTCTGCAGTCTTCAATATGAAGTTGGTGTGTCTTTTAAAATGTCTTGGCATTGCATTTGTTGTGAACCGGTGCTATAAAAATAGCCTAATTGAATTTTAATAAATTCAATAATGCGAAAATGTACTTCTCTCATAGCAAATTATTTGTACTTAAAAAAATAAATAGAGTAACTCACTTGTGAAAAACAATGTGTGCATGTAAAACTGTGTCCTGGGGTCCAACCTAAGTACCCAGGGAGGTCTCTGTCAGTTTATCAGATAAACAAACCAGACATTACTCATTGGCTTCTCTCTGCAAATGGGTTTGCATCCATCTGTTGGCATCATGCATGTGTGGAATGGAAAAAGGAGTACAACTAGCCATCTTATCACTTGGATAGCAGTCTCCCAGAGCGGGGTTTATTCTTAGAAGCCATTCATGTAACATGTCTGTTTCAGTCGGTATCTGCGTGTTATTTTTAGGACTGCTAACCCTGAGGGAGCTAATAGTAACAAACTTCATTTAGCCTCGGAACCTACGATGAGGGATTACTTTGAGTTTAAACATTCATCTACTCTCACGTGAAACAGATGCAAAGATTTTATTTTTTATTTTTTTGGAAAATCAAAGAAGTAACGTTCAACATGCTACCCCGAGTTGTGAAAGCTGCCTGTTTTCCTGCAGGCAGGACGCACAGATCCAGATGCACACATCTGTTGTGCCGCTGCGCTTGTTTTCTTTGGGAGCCCAGCCCCCGTAACAGGAAGACAGAGCAAGCACAGCAAACAAGAGCTGGATCACTGAACTGGCCTCTCCCCAGGAGCTCCCGTCAGGTTGTTGTAGCCAAATGATTCCTTTCTGTGTCACTCACAGAGCCCAGACTGTGGATCAACCTGCCGCTCTGCAAGACACATCCTCAGGTGGCTTTTGTCAATATTAACCCATCTGTATGCTATTAGACAACATCTCCCTACACCAGGGGTGCCAAAGTCCAGTCCTCCAGAGCTACCACTCTGCAACTTTTAGGTGGATCCCTGCTCCGACACACCTGAATGTCTCCACCTGCAGTCGTTCAGCTCTACAGAAAAAAAAACAAAAAAAACATCCAATGAACAAGCAGTTCAATGGATTCAGGTGAATTATAGAAATAATGCTTCTTACATTTGAAGGATGGTAGATCTTCAGGATTGGCAGTGGGCAACCCTGTCCTACATTAATAATATGTAACATCTCTGTTTACAGAGAAAACAAAAGTGTTTTCTCTGTAAACATCTCACAGAGGACTGCTCAAATTCATTTGAAAATGGATGGAAAATAGCAATAACTTATGGGGAAGGAGGTCATTAGTCAGAGAAGCAGCCAGGAGCCCCATTGTGGTTCTTGGGAGCTGCAGATATCCAGACCTCAGTTTGGGACATTCTGTTGACATGAAAACTATTTGTCGAACACGGAACAAATTTTCCCTCAGTGGAACTGTGTCAAGAAGAACGCCATTGCTAAAGGAAAACCATGAGAAGTCTTTCATTAGGCCATGTAAGGGACCTTTGGTTTACGTGTAAAATGTCTTTTGACAGAAAAATTAAACACTGCACATCACCCTGAACACACCATCCCCACAGTGAAACCTGTCAGTGGTAACGTCATGATGTAGTGATCCGTTCATTCAGCAATGACAAGGAGGCTAGTCATGGTTCATGCAAAGATTAATGGAGCTAAAAACACTTCAAACCTAAAAAACCCCCAACAACAGATAAAGGTTGTAAAAGAGTTGAGATGGGGGTGAATATTCACCTTCTAGCAGTGCAACCACCAAAAACAACCAGAGCAGTAATGGAATGCTCCAAAGTATATTCATGTGTTTGGACGGTCCAGTTAAAGTCCAGACCTAACTGAGATTAGAAGTCTGTGTTAAGTCTCATGGGTGGGCCATATGAACTTTATGTTTTATCGTGATATTTTGAGGTACTATTGTGATAACAATCAAAGCGAAGATAATGAGTATTTATTCTTTCTTTTTTAGGTAATTGTAAGGCTGTGACTGCATGACAGAGGAACCACTGCCCCACAAACACAAGTACTGGCCTTGAAAGACATACAGACTTGTAATGTAACTTCTTTAGGACACCAATCACATAAAGAAGTGTGATTTGTATCACTGAACAGCACACAATAACTGCAGTTAATCATATTTTCAAGTTCATTGATATTTATTGTTACTCTCATTGAACAGTGGAGACTAATAATAAGACCAACAATCATTACAGATTGTTTTGTGTGAGTTTAAACATCAATGACAGCAATAAACCAAAATTCTTATCGTAATAAGAAATGTATCGCAATAAATGATTAACGATACGATAAATGCCCACCCCTGTTAAGACATGAAAACTGATGTTCACAGACTCCCTCCATCCAATTGCGCTACACTTGTGTTGCTTTGCAAAGAAGACTGGGAACAGATTTCTGTCTCTGTGTGACAGTATCAATCCATCAATTGAAATCTCTTTGTAAAATTTCCTTTCTAAACTAAAATATTTAGATATTAAATGCAACCACATTTTTGTAATGCCTCAAAATTCTCTGAAGGTATTTGAGACAGAGCAGCTCTTTGCTTCGTGACTACTTCTCTTAACAACACAATGAAACCAAGTACCGTAGCTCCTAAAGCAAAAATGTTTTCATTTTCTTGGTTGATATAGGTACAGCTGGTCTACATCATGGAGCCAAAGCGTTTCTCACAATGTTATGCCACTTCAACGCTCTGCGTGTTTTCCACCAGCGATATATCTGGACTGCAGACAGACCAGTTGGGCACCAATCCTCTTTTTTTTTTTTTTTTTACTACAAAGCCATCCTGTTGTAATATGTTTGGTATTTCCTTGCTGATAGAAGCAAGTCCTTCTCTAAAGAAGCCATCATCTGGATGACAGATTATGTTGCCCTGGGCGGCTGTGGGTGCAGTAACTGAGCAGTGGGGGGATAAATGGAGTGAGAAATCAAACTTGCCTTAAAAAAATCAATAACTTCCACACATTGCTTCATTGTCGAGCTATTTTATTGGACTTGAACCCCCTGCAGAGTTTTTATAAAAACTAGTGTGACGTGTTAACGTTTGCATTATTTTCTTAATCTCGCTGTGGCCCCCAATTTTAACATGTGTTGATCAGTTCTTGGTCCAGTAACTAGAACAAAATTTATTTTAGCCCCTCTTTATTGTATTTCAGCAGCAGTGATTGCATGCAAAAATAATTAGGAGGTAAATACCTCTTATTGAAATTAAAAACTCTTGCCAGCTGTGTGTTTAATAAAACAAAACTTGGAAGTTCTGGATGGTAACATTAGTCATTACTTTTATTTTAATAGATAATCAAGAAATCCCTATTTATGGATTTGAATTTTATTAAACTCAGAAAAGAGTTTTAATGGAAACACTGTTAGTTGGTCTACTTAAAGACTGAAAATGGTGGGAGTTTTTTGTTTTCATAAATTTAATGAACAGGGAACATATTCGGATTTTTCAATACTTGACCAATAAGACATCACTGGCAATCTCTTGCCATTTGGCTTCCCTATCTCTACATAGATTGGTGTGAAACCAAGTACTCTTACTCTTATTTATGAAGTCTAATCAAGGACATTGTGAAAAAATGAAAGAAGAAAGGGAATATACTGGCTGACATCCGGCCGCTCTCACTCAACTCCGCTTTTGCAACCTTTCTTTAAAATCTCAGGAAACATTTTTGTTGTCAGCCCAAAAGTCCCTGGATTATTTCTTTGGCTTATTTCCAAACACTGTTGACCTTTTTATACATCATCCGTGCTCCCTAGCTCCATCCCTGTAATAATGCAAACACAGGAGAGCCCTGAGTCACAGGAGGAAGGAGTGGGAGGAGTGTTTGTTTAGCATATTTCACAAAAGGTCCTGAAACCTTTAACTGGATCCACTGCTGCTGTGTGATGAAGGAAATGAGAATTGCTTTTTAATGGTTATATTGATGCAAATATGTGCTTATTTGCTTATTCAGCCACCCACCCCTTAGTTTCTGACTGTTTTTGCTTTTTTGTCACACTCAAACATTTTGGTTGAATGAATACATTCTACTGTCAAACCGAGATAACCTGAGGACTCAAGAGCGATTTTAAGATGATGATGTCATTTATTGAGATGAAATAAAGCAAGCAAGTGTCTCACATCATAGTGGAGGAATTTTGGCACCCTCCTCTTCGCAGAATTGTTTAATTTAGCCACTCTGGGGGGCTTTTCTAGAACTAACCAATAAGACATAGCCTCACTAATGTCCTGCCAGAGCATCTAAATCAGATTTAGGTCCAAATTCTAACGGTGCCATTCCAAAACTTTTATATATATTTTTTTACTTATTTAGGAGTGGACTTGCTGATGTGCTTTGGTTCATTGCTCTGCTGCAGAAGCCAAGTGCACTTGACCCTAAGGTCAGAAAATGACAGGATTTACTACAAGAGAGCAGATATCATGGTTCCATCAATTACAGCAAGTACTGCACAGAACAGTCACACCACCATGTTTTAGGGCTCATAAGTTATTTTCCAGAAATGCTGTGTTTTTGATTTGATCACATGTAACAGGATGCACACCTTTGACGAAGCTCCACTTTTGCCTTGTTAGTATACCATTTTATTTAAATTTTTTGAGTCACTAAGATGTATTTCGGCACATCTGTGAAGGGCTTTTGTGTTCGTTTTGGTTGGCAGTGGTTTTCTGTTAGAAAAACCTTCCATGATGCCATTTCTCACCAGTTTCTCTCTTATTGTTAAATCACCGGCAAAGCTTATGATATTGCTATGGGTTCTTTTGTCACTTAAAAATAATAATTTTCTCGAGTTTCTGCAGATCAGGACATGAGATCTTTTATCATACTTTATATTGTCAGACAGAAGTTAATCCTTGATTCCACAGGTCCAACTTTAAACCCACCTGGATGTGTCTGGTAAAATGTAAAGCGGCTTTATAACAATGTGGTTAATCTATTATGATTTAACAAGGAATCAGAATTCCTCCTTTCACATTATTTATAAACTGCATTTGTGTTTGATCGGATTATCTTAGTCTCATTCTCAGTGTCAGGATAGTTCAGATAAACTTTCCCAAATCTGCATAGCTAAAGTCGCTGACACATCCTTATGTCTGTTATTCCCCTTTATCAAAGACAGGCACGGTGATAATAAGCAGTTTTTGCGAAACTCCACCAATGCTTATTAAGTAGTACACATCCAGAGCCGAGCATCATGCCTATACATGGTGGTGATAATGAAACATGTGCGTCGAGCATGACTTTCATCATCGCGGTGGTCTGACGGTTGGTCCCGCAATTATGCTGTGCGGTTACAAGAATTCTGCTGAGCCAAACCCATTTTCCTCTCGCTCCATCCTGTAGCTCCTCATAAACACAGTTGTGCCTGGAAGCGCTAAGTAACCATAGCTACTTTTAATCACTTCAGAATAATGCGTAGCATGTGGATCCAGTGTGCCGCTGCTCTAGGCAAATCCCCGCTCAGTCTCACACACAATGAATGTACAAAGTTAGAATTGGTTCACAACAGTCATCCCCCCTGGCCCTCCACCCCTCGCCCCCTTATAAACGACCACACCTCCTCCCCTCTAAACGACCACACTGCAACAGTGTCCTAAATTTTTACCATCCCAGCCACCATGCGTCCCGCAAGGCAACAGTGACTACACATTCAGGGACCACCGGCGTTTAAACAAGCCATATTTCATCCAGCCTTCTGCCAGCCTACCCCAAACAGTTTACAGTCAGCGGGCCCGGCCCTCTGGGGTTCGTCTGTGGCAACTCGACTCCACGCCACATCTCATCGTCCAGAACTGCGGAGGGACTAGGCCTCCTCTGACAGCTCCTCACAACACTCGGCCCTGTCCTGGTCTGCTTTTAGCCTCGCTGCGGTAAACCGGAGCACGTCTGGAGGGATGAAAGGTTGCCAAAGTGTTTGGCCTGTAGGCGATTTACACGAGGCGCAAGGTGATTCATTCTGTCCCTGCACAAACAGGCCTCTGTGAACATTTCTTCTACGCTCACCATTTAAATCAACAGAGGCGAACGTATACACTGGTACCAGAACTTACACTCTGACCATTCAAACCCAGCTCGGTGTCGTGCGTTAAGTGCTTGCACTCACATACATCTGGACAAGTTTGTCCCTGTCCAGATGTATGTGTTTGTTTCTCTGCATATGGGAGAGAAACACACACACAGTCAAGCCTCATTGTTTATGCTTAAAACTCTTTTCATTTCCATTATTTGTTTTCTCTTTCCACTAAAGTGTACAGTTGTTACAGAGCATTTTAAGATACTAACACATACAGCACTATAGACCGTGCCGTGTTGTCTTGTTGCATTTAGCTACAACACAATTACACATTTTTATGTGTTTTTGTTGAGATTTTATGAGAAATCAACAAATACATATCTATTTTTTCCACAAACATTAATCTGAAAAGCATGGCTTTCATTTTGCGCTGAACCAAATTCAAAGAAATCAACATGAGAAAAGTCAGGGATAAAGTTGTAGCAAAGTTTAAGGAATGATTGGATTATAGAAATTTTTTAATCTATCTTCTGAAAACGCAAACAGGAGGAGAAAGAGCAGGAAAAGGAGGAGGAGAAGGAAGAGATGGAGGAGGACGATGATGGGGCTAAACGCAAGGGTCATCTTAGGAGAAAACCTGTGTTAGGCTCCAAAAATCACTAAAATCCAATCTGACTGAAAGTGTTATTTTGCAAAGAATTGACAAAAATGTCAATTTTTAGTTATGCAAAACTGATACAGACATAATTCCAAAAAATAGCAACTATTGCTGCAAAGTGTAAACTCAAAGTTGAGGAAAGTTCAAGGGGTATGAATACTTTAACAAGGTACTATAAATTACTTCAAGTATATATCAATATATAGTCCCGATATAATAAGCAAATACTTCACATCAAAATGACTGAGCAGCCACAGAGCCGTTTCCATTCCTGTCTCCAGAAACAAAACAACGAGAAGGTCACCTATTCTTAGTTCCCTCTTTAGTCTCCCTGCAAAACTAAACAACTCCGCTTCAAAGCCTTTCAATTCTATTACTGGCATCTTTTGATTTGTCTAAGGGAACCGGAGAGGAGACATTCACAAGGAATCAGCGGGCCGCTGCAAAAAACCATCACTCGCAGATCTATTATTAACATAATGACGAAATTCTCACCTGCAGCAGATCACAGAGGAACTCAGCTCAGCTCACATCTCCCCCAGCGCATGCCTTTTCTGCTACATCATCGCAGCAGTGCAGCCGGCAGCTGGGGAGTGTGGGCCAAATGCTGCGCTGTGCATTTGATGAGAGTAAAACCCTGGATTTGACATCATGGGACTGCATTGAGCTCGCAATAAGCCGTGAGATCACGGATGTGGAAACGCGTAACATTTATTCAACCACAGGCTGAACTTGTAAAATCATACATTGATCCACTCACTTTGGTCTATGTGAGCTTGTTTAACAAGAGCTTTGAACTTATTCCACACTTTGAGATGAACGCTGGGGCCCAAAGACGGTGAAGCTGTCAACCTGTAATCCGACCACTAGGTGACACCACCACCTTGTTCCTGTTCTTTGTCTTCGTCGTGTTTCACCCCGTTTCGCTTAAACTCTCTCCTTGCGTGAAGTCTTCCTGTACTAGCAGCCTTTCTGTGGCCTAAAAAAAGGAGACAATTCTTTAAAGTGCCACATAAGAAGGGAGAAGTTTTAAAACAACTTCTGGTTCAGTCATAGCTTAATTCTAACTTTTGGATAAGCATCTTAAGGCAGCACTATTAAGATAAGATGGTTATTTTTGCTGCAAAGCAAGCCCATGTTTATGTCACAAATGTAGCTGTCCTAAAAATCTCTTAAACGTGACTGGTTTACAAACAAACAAACAAACAAACAAAAAGTTCTGAAATCCCAGCCTGCTGTTCTGTCCACACCGCTTTGCAAAATGTT
>CAEFZX010016392.1:0-30383 GCA_903066825.1 Alfaro cultratus | reverse complement strand
GTTTCTGTTTGCTTTCGTCTCTTTGTCCCAATTTTAGAGAGCGAGAGAGAGAGTGCGAGAGCGAGAGAGAGAGAGAGAGAGAGAGAGAGAGAGGGAGAGTTCTGGGAGGAAATAGAGCAGAAGAATATGAGCTTGACAGAAAGGAATCCAGCCTGCCTCCAGATGAGTGAGGGCTGCAAAACAAGAGATTAAAGGAGCCCAGGGCTTGTTCCCATGGAAACCTTTGCTCATGGAGATGGCGGAGAGAATGCAGCAGATTGTAGGTCAGACGCGCCATCAGCGGTCCAATCAGATGTAAATCTGATCTGACTTGAGGGTCATAGAATCAGCAGCAAAGCTGGTTGCTCTCAGTTGCTGCTTTCACTGTTGGGGTTCTACTTCCTGGTTAAAAAAGAGCTTCTTCTGGCTCCAGCGACTGCTCTGTTCAACAAAGAAACTAACAACATGCAGAATTAGAAATAAATCTGAAGCTTTTTTGTCTTTAAAGACTGCATGAATAATTGCTGAAAATTGTACCATTTTTTGTGCAACCTGCAGATTTAATCACAGGTCTTTCATTGTTTATGTCTGTTTCCTACTGAAACCAATGGTGTCTCATTCAGAAACAAGCTCATTTTTATATTAGCTGCCCTGAATCATTTAAAGTACTCATGTTTTCTTGCAAACTTGGTTCTCTGTCAGCTTGTGGTCTTGTTTCATTTTTAATACGACATGATAGTTTCCCTGGAACAGAGAACAAAACGAAGGAAACGTGAGTCAGACAGCGTGACTGATTCTGTTCTGCAACATCTGAAACATTCAGAACCTGTGTGTGTGTGTGTGTGCGTCTGAGCATGTGTGTGTGCGTGTGTGCGTCTGAGCATGTGTGTGTGTGTTTGTGTGTGTGTGTCTGTGTGTGTGCGTCTGAGCATGTGTGTGTGTGTGTTTGCATGCGTGTGTGTGTGTGTGGGTGTGATAGAGACCAACACCTGCTGATGTTTTTGATCATTTTATGTCAGCATCTAAAGATCTACAGGAACTAATAATATCAACAATGATAAAAACTCTCATGAAAGACAAAGCTTTCAGAATCAACACCAGTTTCCTGAAAACCTTAAATCTAGATTTGTTCCCACTTTAACCAGTAAAAAGCTCCTGCACCAGTACCCCAGAGGATTGCAATCATCCTCATTCACATGACTTGGATTTATTTTAGCGCCGCCATAACAGTCACTGGCCGCTAGGTGGCAGCATTCAGCTTCAAATTAAACTAATAAAACGGGGTCAGTACTCAGTGCTGCCAACGAGCCGTCACCTGATCCAGGTGTGCTGAACCAGGGTGAGAACTAAAACATGCAGAAGCCCTTGGAGACTGAAGTTGGAAACCCTGTTCAACAAAAAATTAGCTCAGGGTGAACTAAAGCTGCAATATTATGAAAAATGACCTTTTTTATTTTTCTCTCATGTTATAATGTTATTCCCTCATCAAAAACAAACCTGGAGAGTTGCTTTGATTCTTTCATGCATCCTTTAATCTCCATGGCAACCATTTAGCTGTGCAGAACGCCTGGGTGGAACTAGCCCCGCCTTTGAGGTGTAGCTCCTCCCCCTTTCAGCTCCTTCAGACTAGCCAGCAGCAATTAGCAAACATGTGGTGGAACTGCTGAGCTCATTATAGGAGCTACTTCTCAGAGCGACGTTGATAAAAACACTAAAGGGTTAATAGAGGAGCCATGTTGAGAGGACTTCCTGGAGGCGGAGCTTCAGAAATAGCAGGAGTTTTTAAAGAGACGGAGGCCCAATTTCAAGGAGTTAAATTACAAAGTAAAATTTCTTTAACTCATATTTGATGAGTAGCATTTTTTATAAAAACTGAAGGTAACATAGTTACTTGACTGTGCTATAAAATGGAACAATGTGAGCAAAAACCAACTAATAATGCAAATCCATGCCACAACTTTTAGAGTTTTTATTTTTTTAACCAAAAGGAAATGATGAATTACTTTTTAAAATTATTTTATTCATTTAACCAGGTAAAAGACTCATTGAAATCTAGGCCTCATTTTCAAGAGGGACTTTCTGTCCATTCCAGAAAATGTGCTTCCTTGTGTTGATCAGTGTTGTGTGTTTTGTTGATATGAATAGCTGAAAAATCCAAACACCAAAATTGCTGCATTGATGGTAATTATAATAAAATTAATACTGGGAAGCATTTTTAATTTTTAATTAATTTTTCTGACCAGAATTTCTTTTAGTAAGTAAGAGCGGATATGACTGACTGCAGGTTCTAACATTATTAAATGTTAAAGAAGTTTTGGGATTTCTTGATGTTTATTCCTGCCATCTATGATTAGTTTTTTATTGTTTGCATCAGATTTTGCAACAGCAATGAACAATTATTTTATACATTTTATGTATCTTCAGCAGGTCTTCTAGTAAGTTTGGTAGTTGTTGTGTAGAAAGTCTAGTTTTAACGCTTTTAAGATGTAAAAAGTAAAGAAATATGAATTCTCTTAATGCTCGCCATCAGAGCTCTTGACTGGGATTTTAGATTAGCTGGAAGCTCTGCAAAAAGCTTCTTGGACATCCTGATAATAAATTAGTCTGGCCTGGAAGTAACACATGCATAATCAATGGGATTAGCTTTAATTATTTGGAATACTTTAAGTAGCAAAAAGCAGTTCTTCTTGCTCATGTATCCTCTCTCTGAAGCTTAGAGGGCCTGTGCAGCTGCTGCTCTTTGCCATCTGATTCTGCATAGTGCGAGTCTCTGACATTTATTGCCATAAACTCTCCGTCGCCCTCCCCATTTCAAAAGGACAACTATTTCTTGTCAAGGACACCTGCTGAAAATAACCCGTCTGTGTAACTATTGTTAATTCTATATTTGATATACTCACAGGCCAGCAGGACAGTAAATACAGCCAGGAAAAGTGTTTTTATTTAAGAATCAGTCATAATTTCCATGACTGTAAGTGTAAAATTACAGTAACCATTTTAATAGTATCAGTAGGTTGTAAAACCAAACACACCCAACAGTGTGAAGGTAAATCAGACCAAACTTGTTTTAAGTCATTTAGAATCACAAGTTATTTTTATTCAAATTCCACAATGAGAGAAAGAATTGTTCAGATTTATTTATTTATGAATTCAAAAGCAAATGATTATGTTTCCTCAGTATTTGGTGGCATTTCCTTTGACCTGATGACTCGGGTCAAACCTTTTGAGTTTCCTTCCAGAAGATTTTCACTGTAGTTTGGTGGAGTTCTGGCCCATTCCTCCTGACAGAACCGGGTCAGATTTATAGGGTTTCTTGTTCACACACCTTTCCAGACCCATAATTTCTCCAGACATCAGAACCAAACATTGACTTTGTTGGCTGCTGAGAGTCATCGTCCATCTGGAGCTTTACCGTCCTGCTGATGCCTTTAGATGTTGCTCCAATATTTCCACATGATGTTATTTCATTACCAGTTCCTCCTGCAGCAAAACAGCCCACAGCATGATGCTGCCACTCCCGTACTTCACAGTCAGGATGGTACAAAGATGGTTCATTTTCTATCTCTTTTTCTTGTTATAGGACTACACTTTGCCTGATGTTTCTTTGTTTGGTTGTGACGCCTTCTTGCTAACTGTACCGTTAGAGTTCATACACTAGCACTTTACCACAAACTAGATTTAGTTTCGCTTTCATCCCGTGAATTGCATCATTGATTCAGAACTAATTTGTAGGGCTTCTTGTTTCATTGTGTCTCTTTCCTGTTAAATTCATAACTTCATATTTCAGAATGAGCCTCCTAATGTAATACATCCACCATAAGGCTGCATGCACACAGTGTTTATCTATTTTTAGGTTTCTTCTGTTATCTTCCATTTATAGATGGCCTCTTCTTCATTGTCACTCCTCCCGCCCTCCACTATCATAGGATAATGAAAGTTGGGCTAGAACCTTTTTTAGATGCCACATGAGCCAACATAGCAGACAGAGCAACATATTCCTGCCAGAGCTTGTCCTGGTTCTGAAGGTAGCGGTGTGGCCGAGTCCAGAACCGACCAGCAGCCATGGATGACGTATATAAAGCAGCGGTGAGTTCTGATAATTGGTGGTATGATCTGCTAATTTGCTCTCCTTCATGGGGGAAAAAAGTTATGTTTCAGTCAATGTTCATCCAGAGATTTGTTGGGAATTCCAATCAATTTGAAATCAGTAGTTACAAATTAAAAATGCTTCCAATCGGCTACGCTAAGGTCAAACATCTCGAACAATGAAGTTCAATTTTTATTTTACTGCATCAACCATTTTCCAACAGCTCAAAATCTAAATTTTATTGTGAATCATAAATAGACGTCTACAGAGCAGATAGAGGCGCCTGAGGTCTGATTCTGTGACTGACATCAGAACAATGAACAGCTGGTGAGGAACAGATCGCCTCTTAAGCTCCACAAACCTCACAAGAATAGCAGCGGCTGAAGCAGCGCGTGTCGCGTTACAGTGCAGCTAAACTGAGAATATTGTCACCAAGAGAACTGAGGTCCCACTTCACCACAATGGTGTGAAGAGGTGGATAAACAGCCACACAGAAGGAAAATAACTGTTTTTCATCTGCAGGTAGAGAATCTGACAGAGGAGCAGAAAAATGGTGAGGAAACTGCAACTGCTAGAATAAAACCGACTTAACATACTGATTTTATTTATTTTGATGTTTGTCTGCATTAACTGTTATGTGTTTGATACTAATAATATCTCTGCACATGTTTCTAAACAGAGATTAAAAAGTGTCACATGTATTGAGTCTTCTAACTGAAAGCTTAAAGAGTCGGCTCTAAGGTCGGCCATGTTTGGTGTGAAGAGGATCCTCAGGTCCGCCATCACTGAGCCAACATTTTGGCCCCGCCCACTCAGGGCAGGAATCCTGTGTTTTAATTGGAGCCATCCGTCTGTGACTTTAGCCAGACTTGGCAGAAAAACTGAAAACTTTTACTTTTTGCTGAACTGTTGGCTCTTCACAGAGCTCTGTGTCATTAAGGTGAAATGACACAGGTGAAAAAGTACGTTAGATGCTTAGCGCCCCCTACAGCATTCCAAATATTCAGGTTTGTGCTCTGCTTTGACTTGGAGTTAGGAAATTTGTACAAATATTATTTTTTAGGGCCTATGGAAATAAAGCAACCAGTGGTGAGCAATGCTAGCTAAAACGTTAGCTGTGCTAACCCTAAAGCACTAATCATAAACATTAGTTCCACTAATGCTAAAGAACTATACCAACATGGTATTTAGCAGACGCTAATGGTAAAGAACTAAATTCAATCATGTTACTACTTTATTCAACTGACCATTTACAAAAGTCAAGAAAATTGGCACCTCAGAATTTACCTGGAAAATCTATTTAGGGGAACCTAAATGAAAAAATGCATTGTTAATGATAGCAAGATGCTAAAGTGCTAATAAAAAATTAGCTCCACTATTAGCACATTTGAGAAATATACCTGAATGTTTCCTGGTCATCTCCTTCTGAAGCTTTCCAGGTATGTCCAACTGTTCAAATCCCAAATCCTCTAGAAGGACCTACACCCCTCTAGTCTGGGAACATTACAGGAGGAGCTGGATAGTATCTCTGGGTTTATCAGGGATTTTCTTCTAAATCCAGTGCCTCTCTGACCCAGTATTTGATTGGTACAAGTCAGTGGAGGGATAGATTGCCATTTGGACCACAGAGACAAGATTTACCAGTCTTTAATGACAGCAAATGTTTCACACATCTAACCCTTTCTCTATTTTGAAGCTTTTCCTTTGTAAAACCATTTGAAAGGTCAGTCCTTGAATCTTCAGAAAGTTTTGTCCAGTCACAACATTGTTTGCTAAGTTCACTTGTGGGTGACACAAAGGTCATAGAAACTTGATATTGGAATAATAAGTACAATCCCATTTCATGTAGAGAAGACTGGTATGCAAGTATCTGGTCTCATGAACACCCAAAATGTGACCCAAAAGCTCTGGTTCTGCCTTCAAATTGGTTCAGAAGGCTTGTGAACATTGGAGCACTTGGTCAGAACGTAACTTTTAGTGGATTTGTTTGCAGTGTATTTGTAGTTGTCAATGCATTTCTTTTCTTTTTGTCATGGCTTGTTGCCACGTCTCACCAGAAAGTTCCTGGTCCTCAAACATGCAATGCTGTGTTTCTTCTAGAATTCAAGGCTGCCTTTGACATCTTCATTCAGGATGCTGAAGACGGCTGCATCAGCACAAAAGAGTTGGGGAAGGTGATGAGAATGCTGGGACAGAATCCAACTCCTGAAGAGTTACAGGAGATGATCGATGAGGTGGATGAGGATGGTAAGTTACCATTTTGTTGCCTGTCCTTTGACCTCACTTTAAGTAGAAATGCCTTTTCTGTTTTACTGGATAATATAAAGGTAGAAATACTTAGGGATACGACCAAGATGTAAGTAGTTTTATAACACCAGGCTTTATGTTCACAGGGAGCGGCACAGTAGACTTTGATGAATTCTTGGTTATGATGGTCCGATGCATGAAGGAGGAGAGCAAAGGGAAATCAGAAGAAGAGTTGGCTGAACTTTTCCGCATGTTTGACAAGTAGGTTTTATTTAAATGGTCATTTTCTCCTAGAGGTAGAGGCAAATAAACACTGACTTTGTCATATAGATTAGAAGATTGACTAATCCTTAAATGAATTTTAAGCAGTGTTTTACCTTTTGTTAAGGAACGGGGATGGCTACATTGACTTAGAAGAACTGAAGAACATGCTGGAATCCACCGGAGAACCAATCACGGAAGATGACATTGAGGAGCTGATGAAAGACGGAGACAAAAACAATGATGGGAAGATTGATTATGATGGTACTGATCTTTTTTTACAACTCTTAAGTTACGAAAAAGAAAATTATTGATAACTAAACTGTATTTAATATCGCATCCTTTGTCCGGAATGACTGAGGTTGTGATCTAGTAGTCTAGTCTGTGTCACTCAAAGCAATAGTCCTTATTGGGATAAAAAACATTTCTGATTGGACCTTTGCCTATTCCCAGATTTTTCTGTGCATCTCAAAAGATTTGCAGATTTTTTCATAGCACATAACTTAAATATTCAAAAGACAGTGCAGAAATACCTAAGCGCAATACTAGTTGACATGCTGTTGGCTGGCGTTTGCAAAGAAGATAATCCAGGAATGGCATTTAGTTCCCTTGGTGCTGATTGGCTGAACCTCCAAGAGTAGATATAAAGAAGACAGTTGATGTTAGCATCTGGTTTAGTGCTAAGACGGCTTCCAGTGTGTGCATTAATGCATATTAAGGTTTAATTCGTTTATTAACTATTAAAACAGGAAGTTATACTTCTTAGATGTGATCTCAGATATGTGCAGATTGTAGCTATTCTTGGAGAGTTGTAGTCTCTAAGAGCGTTGCATAAACTGGCATTTGGCCTGTCTAAAATAAACTGTATTAACAGATTCTGTGTTTTGTCTTTGGCAGAGTTCCTGGAGTTCATGAAAGGTGTTGAGTAAAGAGCTCTGGTGGCATTTCCCTTCACTTCAAGTTGTAATGTCATCAAAGTCCATTCCTGAAGACATGTTTACACTTTTTCTTTACCAACATTGTCTTCTGACAGCAGTATGAAATCAAAGTGCATATGAAAAGACTTTTCAATAAAATCATTGCTATAATCGTTTGGATTATCATATTAACATAATGACAAAAAATAACACGACACTAGGTTTTTTCAGGCTTGGCAGAATCTAGATAATGAGTCTAATCCCAATGATTTTGAAGAGTCTTACAAAAAGTTTTCTTCCCATGACCTATTCATTTAAACCAGGTGTGTAAAATAATGAAATATCTGAATAAATGTAAATAGGCGGAACACCATCAAAGTCAGTATTGTCTCCACCTTCAAACTTAATTTTATGATCACAGATGCAGTGGCAAAAAAGTCTAGCTGAAGGTCATTTGTCCAGCTAATTGGCTAATTGATTGACAAAACAGAAGGACAGATGAGCCTTAAGTCGTTGTCCTTTTTGTGCTAGGAATTATTATCTCCAAAGAAATGTATGTCATTAGCATTGCTTTGTGTCACAATGGCCACACATCCACAAACACTCCATCTGAAAGAACAGTTTAATGGATAATCTAGATTAAGAGGTTCAGTTTATGATGTCCAAAAGAGTCCAGCAAGCTCCAGAACTGCCCTGTTGAGATGACGTCTCTCCTCCCTCCCAAGGAGCTTTTCTAGCAGCTGCAGAAGATGATATAAATGTATCTGTATGGGCAGTGAGATGGAGACTTCCAGACAGCTGCTTCATGTCAAGAAGGTCAGCAAAGAAGTGACTTCTGTCCAGGCAAAAGACCGAGGACAGATTGAGAATCTACAGGAAGTACAAAGATAAACATAGAAAAAAGTCTGAAGGTAATACTGATTGTTTGAGACATCTAGAAAGTCATTTGTCCAAGAAAGAGAAGGTGAGAACCAACATACACCAACTGACAGAGATGGTCATTGACATGATGAAATGTGTAGAACTGATTAAGTTTCTGGCAAAACAATATTCCATATTTAGACATTATACTGAGATAAAACATCGCCCACAGTTATTAGCACCGTTGATAAAGGTGTTTGATTAAATATTTAAACACAATCTCCACACACAATTATTGTCACCTGTTAACAGTTTGTAGAATCCCATTTTACCAATAGAACTGCACTTAGTCTCCTCCTACATCATTTCATAGAGTTGGAGCAAATAGAGGGATCATTGACCATTCTCTCTAGATCAGAGGCATCAAACTCCAGGTCTTTAGGGCCTGCAGAGTCCTGCAGAGTTTGGAAGTGCTTGTCCCAACACGGCTGATTTCAACAGCTAAATTACCTAACCAACATGTCTTAAAATTCTCCACAGGCCTGGCAACGAACCAATCATTTGGTGCAGGTCTGTTGACCTAGGGTGACATCTAGAATATGTAGGACACCGGCCCTTGAGGCCTGACTTTGGATGCCACTAGATAGTCCTGATCTTCTCCAGGACTACCTGGAGGATGGTCCTGCTGTAGAAACCTTTGTCAGCTCTGCCCAAAGGTTTCTCCACGGCTTAGGTCCAGGGGCTGAAGTAGAGAAAGATTGGTTTTGGGTCTGGTGAGCCGTTGCTGTTAGGGTTAATGTGACCACATGAGTCATGATCTGATTGGAAAATGAAAACCCATTTTCAGTTTACTGGCAGAGGCCATCAGGTTTTTATTTGAAATGACCTGATATTTAGAGGAGTTCAGGAACATAAAAGCACATCAGTCAGATTTAAGTCCTGACTTTGACTGTTCATGTTTCATGTTTATCTGTTTATTTTGTACTCTTTGAGATGCTGTGTTAGTTTTGAACCAAATGTAACAGGATGGAAACTGTTCTGAAATTTCAGTTTTTGTGTCATAAGTCCAGAAAGTTTTCACCCTCAAAAGTTGCAGAGATTCTTAAGATGTTTCTTTAATAAAATGTCTTAGTAGTTAGTAATTAATTCATGAACAATGACCTTAACTGAGGCAAGTGAGGCCTATAGGGTTTCAGCTGTACTGGGTTCCTCCATGACCTCCTGGATGAATCATTGATGAGTTATTGAAGTAATTTTGGTTGGTTGACCTCTGCTGAGTCGATTCATTGCCATTCCAAGTAGTGAATGTGGCCATTTGAATCCCAAAGCTTTAGGAATAGCTCTATGACTGTCAGATGTCAGTTACATTGGTTCTCATCCATTCCTCATCTTCCTCCACTGGGGTGGTGATTTGTAGCTTTTTGACCTGTTTCAGGCTCTTTCTGTTTAAGTTGATCCTACTCATCTAGTAGCCACATTCAGTGAAAATGAACTCAACTTTCCAAAAACCATGGTCATCCAGAGTGAATTTATTATTTATTAAGCTGATATAGGACTAGCTTGGTTTGGAAAGCTGGTTTTTATTAATAAATTAAATCATTATTTTAAAATTGCATTATTTGTCTGATACAACATTTTTTCATCCCAAAAAATGTATCAAAAAATACAAAAACAAGAAATCTGCAAGATAATTTTACAGTAATTAAAACTACAGTTAATATTTTTTTAATTAAATATTGAACAATTGTGTTTATGTATTTAATATTTTTTGTGTAAGTTGTTTTTATTATTTATTCGGTCAAGTGAAAAAAAAAACAACCTGAATCTGAAACCCGGAAGTAAACCGCAGCGCGACCAGGAAGTTCTTTCATTTTACCTCAACACCGAAAATGTTTTAGCTTAATTTACCTGTGATGTCGGTAGCCGGACCAAAACAACTGCATTACCTTTCGGTCCTGTTCTGCGGGACGCTGTTTGGCCCTCAGTCCGCTTTTAAGCGATGGTTCGGCCGGTTTCCGTGAACTGCAGCGCAGCCGCAGAACGGAGCTGACGGTTTTTATTGGAGAAGAAGCTAAGCTGCTAACAGCTCAGGAGCAGCTAGCTTCATGTTGTTTATCCACCGCGGACTCCTGCTGTCTGAGGCTCATCTGGATCATCCCGAAACACTCGAGGTAAAGTAAAAATGTCGCCTGCAGGAGAAGTTTGCGTGTGGATTACGCGTTTTATTGTCTGGAGTTAGTTTATCTGTCGCTGTCAGCTAACAGGAATGAAATGTTGTCGTTAGCATCGTCAATAAACAGCCACAGCCCATCACATGTGTTCAGCTCAGAGGCTCATCACAGCTAAATACCTCATTTATCCAGATATACTAAGTTAAATGACCATTAATGTACACTGATTTCAATTATCATCCAAATCTATTTCACCTGACATACCAGTTTTTATTTTACTACGGAAGAAATGCATGTTGAAACATTTAGCTTCACCCTTGCAGCTGTTTTTATATTTTTAGAAAATAATATATTAGAAATGTTCTTCATTGTCCTACAATGGGGAAATTCAGGTGTACCAGCAGCAAGTCAAAGGAAAGTGGGAGCATGCAGATTCACGCAAAGGTAAAAAATAAAAATAAGAACAAGATATTTTACAATAGAGAAAATTGGAAAACACAGGATAGATAATACTGATCAGTATGCTGTGATATAAAAATTTGAGCCATTATTGCTGTTGTAGCTGCTACCCGATATCTTCCAATATTATATTAACTTCTTTACACACAGTGAAAACATGGCAACATGCTGACATTGCTTCTCTGTTCCAGTTAAACACCCCACAGTCCTGCTCTGCATTCATCACTGTCACATGACCAACAATTTTCTCTCCTTATGTTGAAATACAAACCGCAACCAGATGCAAATAAACATTGGTTCCCGCCGGAACCTTTGTATTTGTTCATTTCTGGTACATCCATAAATCTGACGCACAAGCAACATCCATTAGCAGCGATGGCTTTCAAAGTGGGGTTTTCTCTCAGCACACTGGGGGTTAATTTTTACTTTAAAAATGATCTGAAGGAATGCTGGAAGTTATTAAAATACAATTAATTACAGACTCTGAAATTAACTAGATTTAAATTTAATTGAGTCCCAGCACTAGTTAAAAAATGTCCAACATCGGCCAATACTGTTATTGTTGATATGTTGTGTACAGTGATTAAAATTAGATAACTCTGGAATTTGCAACTGAGGAAGGTAATCAAAAGGAAATAAATATTACAGTATGTGCATATGAAAAACACAACCCCCTCCAATATAAGTAAAATTTATTCCTACTCAATCAATTTAAAAAAATCTTTACTTGGTATTGAAATAGTCTGGTGCATTCAGCGGCTGTGGGAAATGTTTAAAAATGTGACCAATATAAATAAATTCAAGACTGTTTGCCTCTTACAATGTGATTTTTATTTTTGTATATTAACTGAATAAAATGAACCTGTATGAGGAAAAACAAGGTGTTATAACTTATTCTGGACAGAAAACAGATCAAGATCTTACGTTTTGTTTTACCGCTTATAAGTTTTTCAATAATATTGTCCAGTTCTACTATTAATTGATTTATTGCTTATTGCGACTAATAATTTAAATAGTAGTATGAACAATTGCGCTATAAAAAGGTATTTCAGTAAAGAATGGAAACTGAGAATGAAGACGTGGTTTGTAGCTTTGGAGCTGCTAAGTCTGATGAAAAGTAGTTTTACTTTTCCTTCTTTATGCTTTCGTCTCATCAGCTCGTCCGTTGGAGCAGAGGAACGCGTGGAAGTTGGTGGGATCCTAACGTCTCTCGTCTCTATCGACCTTGGATATGACATCACAACAACAACAACCAATCCCGAATGCCGGTATTCCTGCTCACCTGGCCCCGAACTCCTCGGCTCACTCCCAGCTGCGGGTGGACTTCAGTCAGAGCCGGGCGAACAGCGGGCCGCTGGAGCACAGAGCGTTGCTAGGCAGGCGGGGCTGCCGCGGTGCGGCGGCGACCAGCGACCAGACGGCCAACAGAAACATTTCCGCTCGCTCCACAAACCCCGGCTCATCCAGACAAGACGGGGGCTTTGAGCCGTGGCCTGAGGAGGCCGTAGACAACTCCCACGGGCTGTACTCCCTCCATCGCATGTTCGACATAGTCGGAGCCCAGCTAACTCACAGGGACGTCAGGGTGCTGTCCTTCCTGTTTGTCGACGTGATTGACGAGTACGAGCGCGGCGGCATCAGGAGCGGCAGAGACTTCCTGCTGGCGTTGGAGCGCCAGGGCCGGTGCGACGAGACGAACTTTCGACACGTTCTCCAGCTTCTGAGGATAATCACCCGCCACGACCTCCTGCCTTACGTCACCCTCAGGAAGCGGCAGACTGGTGAGTTACGGTTTCTGTTCAACAGCAGCTGCGTTTCCTTTAACCAAAAAACTGCACAACTTGAATTATGAAAATAAATTTGCTCACTAGAATCATGGCAATTTTGAAAAAACTGACATATTTTCATAAAAAAATCTTTTACTGGACGATGATGTGGTTTTTTAGACGGATTTTAGTAGATATGTCTTGCAAAACTGGTATGGACGCACTGTTTTTCCCCCACATTACACTAGTCACATGATCAACAGCCGGATGTTACTACTGGCAGAAACGACAAAAAAGACGACAGGAAGTAGTTGGAGGATGATGGTTTGTTTTTGTTCTTTTCAGACAATGTGCGACCAAAGATGTGTCATTCCAACATGTAAAACTTTCCTCAAAATGGCGCATACATAGCCGCTCCCTAGTGGGCGGGGCTTGTTGCTCCAACGCTTGCGTGGGACGCTGATGTCTCCTCTGATTGGCTGAGCTATGAATATGTTTTATTTAACTGTTTACATCCATTGCTGCCATGATTTTCTATGACTTATCGCTTGAGAAAACTTATTCATGTATGACTTTAATTTCCTATTTAATGGAAACACCATAATTGCAAAATTGTTTTTTTTTTCAACATTAGCAGAATATAGAGAAAGATTTGCACACATTATCAATGTAAACGCAACTGTTCACAGGTAACCTGTAAACTGCCAGTAAATCAGAGGAATAAAAGTGTTTTATACTCTAGAGAGAAACGTTGATTCTCATAAAACCTCTGAAAGAAATGAAACAGATCAATCAAAATCAGTTCAGATCCACTTAGATTCTGCAGCCGACTTACTCCAGTACCAAACTGGTTCTAGTGTTTCTCAGCTCCACGTTTTTCTGATAAATCCAGTAATTCATGTAGATAAACTTTCTCCCTGCATTGTGATTCTCATAGAAACCCAACAGGAAGAGGGTCAAACCTTTACCTCTGGGTCATCCAAAGGCCCCTGTGGCTCTGCTTGGCCCTCACGGACAAACATGAACTCATGATATTTTTAGTTCAACTGAACTATTGCTGTGCAGTAAAAGAGATGCAATTTTCACTTCAGCCTCACAGGGGCGATAATGTTCTGATTTATACAGAGGAGGAGAAGAAAAGAATTGAATAAAGGGATTTCCAAGCAGAAAATCAAAAATTAGGCCTTAAAAGGAGTAGCAGACTGGTTGTTCTGATGGAACCATTTAGAAAACGTTGACCTCTTTGTTAGCACTGAGGAAAATCAGCTAAAGACCTAATCCAGCCACCTGGAGCCTCCGGTCAACCCAAAGGAATCTCCGCTGATGCATTCAGGTACAGCTGGGACACAAGGCTGCCAACATATCAAAACAACTCAAGTGATATCCATTTGTTGGCTCGTTTACTGTTTTATTCATGGAAAACAGTTGAACCAGGTATCCAGTTAGTTCAATTAATTCCAATTTTTTAAGTTGTAGAATAACATTAAATCAAATTGTCAGAATTGGAAAATTATTTTCTGTTTTACTGCTGAATGAAGTTAAAAACTACATATTTTATGTCCTGAAAACACATCGAACTGTGACTTTAAACCTGAATATAGGATTTTCCATAAATACAATTTCGCTGCTATGCTGATATTTAGCTGTATTTTTACATTGAGAATTTATTCAGTAGATTAAAAGCACATTATAAACCCATAAAAGTTTGAATAAATTGAGACACACCTTGGGAACCAACTTCTGCGGCCAGTCATTTCCCTCCAGTGGCGTCTCCTTTGCAGTCCGTACCTCTATGTGGAATCTTGGAGTTATTTTTATCCAGGATGCACATTAGGAACGTCTGTGGGGCCTCATCGTTTCGCTTGCACATCAATGCAAGAGTTCTGAACATCTTGTTCCTGAATAAAACATTAATCTGTGTGGTGTCTGCAAAACTGAGACTTCTTAAAGGGCCAGCTGATCTAAAATGCTGCAGGAAGGGTTCTGCTGAATCACAAGGGTTTGGTTTGAAACTCCGTTTTCACTCTCCTGGTCGCTCAACAGAAGACGTTGTTTTCAGGCTGTTTGGTGAAATTTCTGACTTTTTATTTTAACATTTCTTCTGAGTTTTTATTGCAAACTTTTTACTTTTGAAACTCAGACATTTTTACAATTAATTGGATCTCTCTCTCATTCTCTCTCTCCTCCGAAATGTAACATCACAAAAGCAACATCAGCATCGCAATTAACAGTGCTTACTTCAACATCATGCTGCTAACACGCAGCAACAACTCATAGGCGGAAGTGAGAGCGCTGCCCACCACAAACACGGTGCGCTAAATAATAAAACTTAATTTAACAAAGCTTCGAGGCAGATACATTCTCCTCGAGGAATTTTAATAATCGAGGTACTCGAATCATTCGAAGAGTCGTTACAGCCCTAGCAATCACTAAACTCAAGGATTATGCAGGCTTTCACATTTCCTGGTCTATTTTGGCCAGACTAACAGTTTTCTCTTTAAATGACAAAAATAAAGTCATAATATTACTTGCTTCTGCTGCTGTTTTTCCTTTGACTGTCACAAACCTCCCCGTCTCTCCTCCTCCATCAGTTCTGTACATCAGGGTGCCTGTGGAGGAAACTTCCTCTTCTGCAATGAACAGGCAGCCTGTTGATTAATTTGAACACTGCTGCCATCCAGGGACTGGAAACTTGTTTATCATTCAAGAGTTTAGGTTGAACTGCATTCTGAGTCCTTTTAGGATATTTCTTTGTCTCTTTAAGAGCATTTTTCATCATACTGAATTAAAATTTAATTGTAAAATCTGCAGCATTCAATGATCGCTGGTGCATTTGGGTTCTTCGCTCTGTTAGTTTGGAGGTTTGCATTAGAAATCAGCTACTAACCAAGTTGTTTCCAGTGTGCCCAGATCCTGTTGACAAGTACCTGGAGGAAACGTCTGTGCGATACATTTCACCCAGAGGATCAGAGCAGTGTAAAGACGCCGTAGCCCACAGAAGAACAGGTGGGTCTGCGTGGGAAACATCCCACCCGCCATGTTTACATCAGTCCACTGGCAAAAATACCAACTTAATAGCAACAAACGGCAATATTTCTCTTCAAAGTCCTCTTTAACTTACGCTGAGATGGTTTCCTAACGGTTTTAAACATGATTTTACTTCATAGGCTCACAGCCGTTCATATGCTGCTCCCCATCAGGATCACATGTGGGCTCTCCCCGAACCAAGCCGAGCCCTCCGGCGCCGCACCGCAAGCGCAAGAGGAGCAATTCATCTGCTGACTGCAAAGAAAAGCAAACCTGTGGTGAGAATGAAAAGGATTAGAGCTCAGAGGCGGCTGTTAGAAACCTTATATTAGTGAGAGTGTAACGCTAAAATGATCTCTTATATTAGTGAGGAGGAATGTTTATGTCCATGTAGGATATAAACATGAGCAAGGCCAGTCAGTCCTGATGTGTGGAATCAGCGGTATGATGTGTATGTAACACCACAGAAGAAGAAATGACCTCACCTGACTTCTATGTTGAGCTCAGCTCAGTAACAGGGAGAGGACAACAGGAAGTGATGAACAAATATTATATAATATGTATTTCATATTTTATATTATCACATCAAATTGGATTTTATTCCCACAGCTCTTATGGTGTTTCAGCAGAAAGGTTCTCCACATTTGGACAGTTCTTTTGGTCTTTCTCTTGTCACAAACTTTTCCAATTTTTATCTGGGAGCAAAACAGAAATTCAAATAATTTATTTAAACTTTTATTTAATATAAAAATGAATAACGGAAAACAAAAATTAGGATTAAACATTTAAAATTTTAAGAAATTATGTGATTATTTTTTTATGTTTCCTTTATTTTCTCATCTTTCTGAGGTCCCACAGCGCCCCCGTGTGGCGCCTCCTAAAGAACACAGAAACACATCTTTAGTAACAATGCAGGGTTTCCCCTCGGTGGTCGGGCCGCTAAGGCAGTCCTCCAGCAGCTCGCCGTGTTTTTGACTTAAAAATGTTTGAAGCTGACAGAAAATTTGAAAATATGACTAGGTAATTATGTGTTATTGGAAGACATTGTTAACACCTAAACACCAACTACAGAATAAAGTCTTAAAAAAGACAGACAATAGAATTAAAATAAATATAAACATTTTTCCCTCCAGTTGTTTCATCCTAATTAAAGTGTCCAAATATGTTTGATCCTTTATCTGTGTCTTCTGACTTTACTGGCTGAAGTTGTTAGATTGTAGCGCGGTAAAGACCAGCAGTGGTTTCCGTTCCAGGGAATAAAAACGACTGACCTCACTCTCCCAAAGTGTTCACATACTGATCATGTTATGTAGGCCTGTTGCAAGAAGCATAACATCAATTAGTCGCATGATAAACTACAACAAATAAACAAACAAGCCTTAGTTTGGTGAAAGAGAGAACCTGGAGGCCCGCCAGGCTCAAAATGCACTGGGGGAAACTCTGTGATGTCTGTGCAACGACGGGATCATTTTCTGATTTCATGTCGGTTCCTTTTCAGATATTCGTCTCCGGGTTCGCGCAGAATACTGCCAGCACGAGTCGG
Source organism: Alfaro cultratus (assembly GCA_903066825.1). Taxonomy (NCBI): domain Eukaryota; kingdom Metazoa; phylum Chordata; class Actinopteri; order Cyprinodontiformes; family Poeciliidae; genus Alfaro; species Alfaro cultratus. The sequence goes on along the minus strand of CAEFZX010016392.1, from coordinate 13,065 downwards.
CCCTCCAAGGGAACATCTTCTCCAACAAGCAGGAGGCGGTGGAGCGGCAGTTTGAGCGCTTCAACCAGGCCAACACCATCCTGAAATCCAGAGACTTGGGCTCCATCATCTGCGACATCAAGTTCTCGGAGCTCACCTACCTGGACGCCTTCTGGAGGGACTACATCAACGGCTCGCTGCTGGAGGCGCTCAAAGGGGTGTTTATCACGGATTCCCTAAAGCAGGCCGTGGGCCATGAGGCCATCAAACTGCTGGTCAATGTTGACGAGGAGGACTACCTGGCCGGCCGCTGCAAACTGCTGCGCAACCTGGTGGCGAGCGGAGGGAGTCTACGCGTAGGGAACCGAGACGCCGTGTCTTAGACGGACTCTGAGCGGCGGCGGTGGCGGTGGCGGCGGCGGCGGTGGCGGCGGTGGCGGCGGCGGCGGTGGGGGGGCAGAGCCGCTGGGCTTCCTGCTTAAAGAATAGCGTGAGATGTGGTTGTATTCTTTGATGTGTGTGCTTGAAAGGACCATAGGAACCTCAAGCCCATTTATTCCTAAAGAGTTAATCTTATTGGATATCTACTCGGCGCCATAAGCATCGCATGTGAGGAGATGCGGAGCGGAACCTTCCGGCATCAGTCTGGAGGAACGTCGCCTCCGCTCCGGTTGGGAATAACGTGTGCATTAAACCTCCTTCCTCATCGTTGTATGTTTGACCTTTCCAGCTGTTTTCTTAACGACACTTTTCACCCCGACTCAAAGTGAAGTTGCTTTCAGTGCAAGATGCTCGTTATAATCAGGTTAATCATTAGAAGTTGTGTTTTTACCGTTTTCTTCATCGTTTTCCCCAGTTACATCAGACACAGAGCACAGCTGGCTGCCAGCCTCTCAGATGTTATTTGAAAGTGTAATTGTTCCAAACACTACCGATGTTTTGAGGTGTTCCTCTGTGGATCCGATGTACATGACTGATCACATTGGTGCATTTTCAGCCACTGTGTCTTTGATTGAAACGGTAGGAGTGAACTCATCATCCTGGTGTAACCAAGTCTGTCACTGATGTCGTTTTACTTTTCTAATTAGAAAACGTCTGACATTTTCAGCCTGTACCTCCTTCCTCCCTCATTCTGTCACTCATGTTACACACAGAGTTTTTTTTTAATTGAAACTACACTTAAAATAAATGAAGACAAATCAGCTGTTTCACATTCCTCTTATCATTTTACTGATTTAAAGACAAATGTATTGGCATTCTTGTAGATCTGTGGTGATCAATTAATGGCATTTTTTAAAAAGCATTTTGAGAAATTCCACTTTCAGTTTGAGGACGTTGAGAAATAGCTTTAACTTGCAAAAATCTCCTTTAAAATAAATTGAAGTGTAAATTTATATTTCAAATTTGTTGAGTTGTTTAGGAACTGCTAATACAGACGTTTACATACCCCAATAAAAAGAAAAGCCCATATTTTTTTTCTCACTGTGTGAAGTTAAATCAGTCCTAACTTCTTTTGTTTTAGCTCAGTTAAAATAGCTAAAATTATTTCTATTTGGTAAAAGCCACAATAATGAGAGAATCTGTCCATCGAAGCACTCAGGAAGGAGCCGGGTTCTGGTCCAAAACGTGCAGAACAGAAGCTGGTGAGACAGAGTTGTTATCTACAGTGAAACTTTTCTGTACTGACATGACCTGACGAGCCGCTCAGCGAGGCAGAAACAGTTACTTAAAAAACCCCAGAATCGCTAGACTGCAAGTGTACAAGTCATGTGGTCTGACGAAACGAACATGGAAATGTATGGTCATAATGACCGTCGTATCATCCTAACTGAAGTATGGGGTGGCAGCGTCATGTTGAGGCCGTCTTTTGCTGCAGGAGGAACAAGTAATGAAATATATGGAAATATTGGAGCAACATCCAAAGACATCAGCAGGAGGTTAATATGATGAGGAGGAAATGCGGATGAATAGGCTGAGGATTGAGCTTACAAGTCTTAATAGTGGTTTAAATATTGTAGAAAAACGTCCACTGTAAAGAAATAGAAAAGGTTGAACATGTTTGATAAAATGAAGAAAATATGCAAGAGAGAAAGGAAAGGGCTGATATATTAGGGAAGCCTCAATCAGAATGTGTTATTAAAGCACTTATAAAGTACTTAAAAACACAAAGTTAGCTGAGAGAATTGAATTAATATTAAATAAGAGTTTTGAAGACAGACAAGGGTGTAAATATGTAACCCAGTTTTTCTCCAAGAGAAGTGGGTAAACTAGTGTTTTATCTGTTCTTTTATAAATACTCAGTTTTCTAAAAATGTTATTCAAATTTTTGAACCAAACTTATGGAGTCCCCAAAAAGACATTCAAGTAAAAACAAACAAACAAACAAAACCTTTCCTGATACTGTGGTGAGCAACAGATAGCATCTGGACAGTTTATTTTTAAAATGTTTCACTTGAGTCCCCTGAGGAGCTTCATACAGATTAATTTAAAGCACAGATGTGATGATGGAAAGTTACACTTTTTGCTTTTCTGATTCCCGTCTAGACTTGTTTTTGACAGATCTGTCATTAGTCAATTGTAATTGAACCTCTGTGGTTTTGGATTCTTCAAATTATGTTCAGGAAAATTCAGGATATGAAATGTTCATAAAACTCAATGACTGTTGGAGTCATTGATGAGAAAATAAAGTACAAAAAAATGGTTCACAGATAGAAAATGTGCGAAAGAAAATATTTAAATCTAGAATCTAGAAAGGAAACTGTTTCCTGTTAACATTAATATACATAAAGAAGTGCAAATGCAGTAAAACTTGATGCTCACAATGGCTAAAAATACCAAACAAAATGTTATTAGAGACTGAAGGAAAACTGAGGAGTCATTACGGGAACATACAGTGGAATCAGTTTGGATTAACAAAGTTATTTATATGTTGTTAAATGCTTTCATGACATTTTTTAAGTTTCTTCAAATTGATACATTCACACCTCTGTTTGGTAACTTCTTTAAACCGTGATTCACATTCCTCACACACATTTCCAGCTCTGCCCACTTTTCTATCAGACTGATCAGGAGTCAGTGTAACAAACCTGTTGGTATGTTGTGAGTTAGTGGCATCATAACTAATCTTACTGCTTAGTTATGATGCCACTTACTTTGTCCTTCCTGCAGGAAAACACCAGCCTAAATAAATCCACCATTTCAAAATGTTTATTAGTTTTCTTTCTCAGGTTATAATTTGTCAGATGAAAACAATTATTTGGTAATCTCAAATTTGAAAGTATGATTAAAAAAGGCTTAAATGTGATGCAACTCATTTTAAACCCAACAGTAAATGGTAGAAGCAGGAAACAGTCTGCTGAGAAGATAATACATTTATTTGTGCTTATAGTTTAAAGTACAGTAAATTCAGATGGGAGGAAATGTCTCCAAAAAGTAACATTATTAGGGCTCAAAGATCCGGATGCGAGATGTTTGGAGTCCAACAGGGCCGCAGCTATGGACGCCTTTTACAGATGAAGGCGTTTTTCCTGTCGCACATGACATCGTCTGCGACACAGTCCTGTTCTGAAACGAGACAAAAAATTTCACTTTTTCTAACAGGAAATGCTACAATAGCACCACTGAAAAAGAAAAAATTAATTCTGACTCTTTCACAGAATTTTAACATGAAGCTTCTGAGCTCAAAAGTCTGAATCCTGAGAAAAAAGTCAAAGTTCTCATTAAAAAGTCACAATTTTGAGAAAAAAAATATAAATTCTTAGAAAAAAAGTCAGAGTTTTTCATTTTTTTTCCATTGGTTCTAATCTTCCATATATAAAAGTCCAACAGGTTTTATGTTGGGTGAAAATAAGCTTAATTAAAGAAATGTAATGAAGCTGTTTTGCGTATGAAGCCATGTAGAGAGGAGTTTTATCTCTGCACCATTGAAGTTGATCTCCATGCAGTTCTCTGGATTGAGCTTGTTTGGTTCTCCAGGGCCCCACATGGGGAAATCATTCCTTGAACCATCGCTCCACTGCCAAATCCCTTCCTGAGGAAAACAGTTCGAGTTACTAACACGCTGCAGCTCAGTTCTCACCTGATGCCACTAATTATCATTCAGAATGTTCTATAGATTTTGTTTAAGAGCAAAAGTTGCGCTGACTTCTATTCCATCGTGTCCTCCAACCCAGATCCTTCTGTTGTTTCCTGCTACCTGGAGGATAAAGTTCCTGATGAAAGCGTTTTCCTCTTGGCAGTGGATGGAGGCCAGATTTCCACCGTGGCTGATGCAGTATTGCTGGAGAGGAAGATCAGATGCAGATTGACGAAGACTTCATATCAACAACAACGCATCAACAGACTAAAGGACGATTTGGTCTGTTGATGGATGGACGGATGGATGAATGGATGGATGGACGGATGGATGGATGGATGGATGAATGGATGGATGGACGGTTGGATGAATGGATGGATGGACGGTTGGATGGTTGGATGGATGGATGGATGGATGGATGGACGGACTGTTGGATGGTTGGATGGATGGATGGATGGATGGATGGTTGGTTGGATGGATGGTTGGATGGATGGATGGATGGATGGACGGTTGGATGGATGGATGGTTGGATGAATGGATGGATGGACGGTTGGATGGTTGGATGGATGGATGGATGGATGGATGGATGGTTGGATGGATGGTTGGATGGATGGATGGATGGATGGACGGTTGGATGGATGGACGGTTGGATGGATGATGGATGGATGAATGGATGGATGGACGGTTGAATGGATGGATGGTTGGATGGATGGATGGATGGATGGATGGATGGCTGGATGGATGGATGGATGGATGGATGGTTGGATGGATGGATGGATGGATGGATGGATGGATGGATGGATGGATTTTTATTTTGCCTGATTTTATTTTTTAGTTATAGAAATTATTTTCATTTTTGTTTTTAAATAACCAAATGTTCCACTTATCTTTATATTTTGGACCATCTAATGATGTAATTGTTAAATATTAAATGATTGATAATTTGATCAGTTACTCAGTACTTAAGTAGTCTTTTTTTTTTTTTTTTTACCAAATACTTTTTTATTCTTGAGTAATTTCTCATCTGACTACTTTTTACTTTTACTGAAGTGAAAATGTGGTGAAGCGGTGCTGCTCTGACTTGAGTACAATATTTGGTGCTGAATGAAGCAGAGATCAGATAGTAAGTTTCCTCTGGGATCGATTGGCAGTGACTCCATCCTCCATTAGGGGGCGCTCTGTCCTCATTGCATTAAACTGAAGCGTGAGGGAAGTACAGAAACTCTCCACCCAAATTTTTCTGTTCAAATTATAAAAATCAACCAGGCCCTATAACATTTTTGTAATACTTTGGTGATATTTTTTATTAATTTTCTCGGCTTAAACGTCCAGGTTTCATAGTTATTAGAGAGTTTATATAACACAGTTTGAACTTTAGATCCCAGGATAAAAATCCGTTTTTATTATCACAATTACACAGGTTGAAATATTTGTTCCTGAATATCTGAGTCACTGCTGAGCTGTAACAGAGGATTAAAACACAGACTGACTGATAGAACAGCAGCATAAAGAGGTTCATACCTCAGCCTCAGCCCAGTCCAATCCAGTACCAACAAACAGGTAACAGCGGACCTGGAACCACGTCCAACCAAGAGGGCAAATGTTGCAAAACAATCCTGTAAACCATGATGAAAATGTCAAGAAGAAGTGTGATGATGCAATACAGCAGCATCTCTAAATCATTTCTAAAGGGAGAAACAAATGGATTTATATCGAATATAATAATATTTTTGCTAAAACTGAACAAAACGTGACACAAGGCTCCATTTTTGGGCCATTTTAGCCAGACATATAAAGGCTCTCATAGGCTCAGATTATTGCCCCAGATTTTGATACACAGATTTACTTTTGGTGTCGTCACATGGCACGACGTTTCCTCTGACCGGTTGCTGAGATAACATCAGAACCTGAGTGAAGTTGCCGCCCACCTTATTCAAATCTAACGAAAATGGTGTCAATGAACTCGGCTACATCTGTGCTGTTAGTACAGCAGACATTTTTCTTTCTGCTGCTTTTGCTTTGAAAATATTATTGAAAGTTTAAAGGTCAAAAGGTTCACTTGCCCCCCTAATCACCCAAACCTGCAAACATTTGTATTGCATTTTTCTTAACATCTTTAAAATCAACAAATGAAAATATTTGCACAAACGTAGTACAAATGTTTGACACCAGTTTTGTTAGATTGAACTTTTGATCTTTAAACTTTCATTTTACAATAAGAATCAACCTAAAACTTTACAAAGAATAAAACAAACTTAAGAAACATTAAAATCATGACATAAAAGCCTGAAAAAATGAAAATGTTTTGAGTTGCTTTTTAAAAACGTCCACAGAGTCAAGTGCAAGGCCAAACTGTTCCACCGCCGTGGAAAGCCCGGTCCACTTTAGTGTTCAGCCGTGACCTCGGAACAACCAGGAGATCCAGAGTGTATGAACAAAAGCCAAGAGCAGCAGAGTAGTTAGTTCAAAGTTGACAAAGATGGTCAGCAGCCAAGAACTCTAAAATTAAATCTAAAATCAACTCTTAGTCAGTCAGTGAGGAGTTAGTAAAATGACTGAATTTAGTGGATTTGGTGAAAAGTCTGGCTGCTGGATTCTGTATTGAGAGCAAACATGAAAATGAGAAATTATTCAGGCAGGTGAAAAGGGCATTACAGGAGTCCAGCTGCAAGGAGACGACATGAACAGTTTTCTCTAGGTCAGCTGTGAACCGTATGTCTAATGGTGTGTTCACACCCAACGCTGTTGAGCATCAGGCGCATCGAGGGCAGTTGCGGCGCGTTTTGATCGTCTAGCGTGGCGTGATTTGAACCGTTTGGAGCGTTTGAGCTTTTGACACATCAAAGCGTCCAGAATGTCCACTGCGCCTCCACATAGACTTTGAATATAAACCAGATGCGCAAAACTCAAGAAATGTCAGGGGTCTCCATTCCGTAACACGCTTGGTGTGAACGCACCACTATTTTAGTGAAAGAAACAAAAACGGGAAACAGTTACTGTTTTGGTCTGGTAACCCCGTTATAGACCAGCGCCATAAGCTTTAGCGAGGCTAGAAATGATATTAAATGACAGAATGTCAGAGTTATGGAATAAGATGTGAATTATAGCAGCTATTAAAATCATCAACTACCATCAGAGAGCTACTGCCAGGATGAAGGGATTGTGGTCAATCCCAGAGAGAATGGCTTCCTTTTCAGGTTCAGCGCTTTTCTGTACATTGTTATTAAATGAAGTGTTAATACATTTGAAGGAATGTCTAACCGAACATGAAAACAGGAGAACATGTTGGTCCAAACCCTGAAGAACCGGGTTGTAGATGAGACCAACCTTTCATCACGAAAAGTTTAAACAGTTAAAGTTGAGATGAACCAGAGAAAACAAATAAAGGACAAAACACAAACCTGGTGGATAATCTGGACCAGGAGGACAACCTGATGGAGGTCCTCCTCCTCCTCCTCCTCCTCCTCCTCCTCCTCCTCCTCCTCCTCCTCCTCCTCCTCCTCCTCCACTTCCTCCTCCTCCTCCTCCTCCACTTCCTCCTTCGCCGCCTCCTCCGCCTCCTCCGCCTCCTTCGCCTCCTCCTCTTTCTGGAGTAGGAGAAGGAGCAGGTGGAGGAGTAGGACCTCCTCCTCCATCACCTCCTCCACCTCCTCCTTCTCCACCTCCTCTTTCTGGAGTAGGAGAAGGAGGAGGAGAAGGAGGTGGAGGAGGTGGAGGAGGAGGAGGAGTAGGACCTCCTCCTTTATCACCTCCTCCTCCTCCTCCTCCTCCTTCTCCACCTCCTCCTCTTTCTGGAGTAGGAGAAGGAGCAAGTGGAGGAGTAGGACCTCCTCCTCCATCACCTCCTCCACCTCCTCCTTCTCCACCTCCTTCTGCTGGAGAAGGAGTTGGAGAAGGAGGAAGACCTCCTCCACGACCTTCTTCACCTCCTTCTCCTCCACCTCCAGAAAGTGGTGGAGGAGAAGGAGGTGGAGTTGGATTAGGTGGAGGAGTTGGAGAAGGTCCTCCTCCTCCTTTTCTTCCATCTCCACCTCCTCCTCCTTCTCCTCCAGAAGGAAGTGGAGTTGGAGAAGGAGGAGGACCTCCTCCACCCTCTTCTTCACCTCCTTGTCCTCCACTGTCTCCACCTCCTCCACCTCTTTCTGGAGGAGGAGAAGGAGGAGGTGAAGAAGTTGGAGAAGGACCTCCACCACCCCCTTCTCCTTCTCCACTTCCTTCTCCTCCTCCACCTCCACCTCCTTCTCCTCCTCTTGCTGGAGGAGGAGAAGGAGGAGGTGGAGGAGTAGGACCTCCTCCTTCTCCTCCTCCAGAAGTAGTTGGAGGAGTATGAGGTGGAGGAGTTGGAGAAGGAGTAGGACCTCCTCCTTCTCCTCCTCCACCTCCTTCTCCTCCACTGTCTCCACCACCTCCACCTCGTTCTGTAGGAGGAGAAGGAGGAGGTGGAGAAGTTGGAGAAGGATCTCCACCAGCCCCTTCTCCTTCGCCACCTCCTTCTACAGAAGGAGGTGGCGAAGGAGAAGGTGGAGGAGTTGGAGGACCTCCTCCACCCCCTTCTTCACCTCCTTGTCCTCTACCACCTCCTCCTCCTTCACCACCTCCTTCTAATCCTCCACTTCCTTCTCCATCAGCACTTTCTCCTCCACCTCTTCCTTTTTCAGCTCCTCCTCCACCTCCTCCGCCTCCTCCTGGCTGTGGACGAATAAAACCTTTTGACTGATATTGTTTCAGATGAACACGGCAGTCGTTTTTATTTGATCAGTTTGTTTTTTACTCACTTCACTTCCTGTTGTTTCTTTCATCAACCCAGATATCAACAGAGTGAGGAGAAGAGCTGAAGCCATCTTTGCAAACAAACAACTTTTACTCTTTAGAAAACACTTTTCACTTCAAACATACATAACACTGGCGCCTCTGTGCAGCCCGTTTTCAAAAATATTACAATATATTTACTTTTTAATTAACTATTTGTTTTACAGTGTCATTTTTCTTCAGTTTTTAGTCCTTTATTTCAGTATTATTGGCAGTCAGATCTCATATAATCATCTGTTTAGCAGTAGCAGTCAGTAAGTCAGGCTTACCTTGTTCTGATGAGGCATCAAAGCAGCTCCAGCAGTCAATGCAAACACTTTGGCTTCAAATGAACACCAACTTTTGTAGCTTTGATTTGAGGATGAGTCTCACTCACCGACCCAATAAGAAGCAACGTCGGACAGAAGATTGGAGACGGTTGGACGACGATCCCTCCCTCTCTGTCTCGGTTATTTTGATTCTCGCCGAGACTCAGATAAAGTTATCGGAACTACAAGAGAACATCAGAAGGACATCCTGAATATTGTTTCATTACTTCTAGGAGGACTTAAAATATTTGGTTATATTTAAAAAGAAAACACTGAAGCAGAACGAACAACAACATCTATTTCTTCTGTTTGCGTCCATCATAAATTTGTTCTGGATTGATCTTTCACTAGGAGCCAAGTTTAAATCTGTTCGTCCGGATTGAAGATGAAAACATTTTCATCTTGTTCATTTGAATGTATTTTGTTCACTACAGTGGTTCTGCACATGTTTTTGCAGATGGATTTCTTGTTTGCTTTTCAGTTTCAATTCTTTTATTACAATGTTGTTCTGATAAATATGTCATTAATTTCATTAACAGAAATGATCTGAATATGTCACAAAAATGTCATCAATTTAGCCAAGAGATCTGATTTTTCCAACTCAAATTAGAATAAAATCCTGACCTGATTGAGAAAAATGGATGTAATTTTTGGATTCAGCAGTGCAAAATAGTCCTAATTCAGTTGAAAAAGTGTTTTTGTTACATGGTGGCACAAATGCTGCCTTCAGGCAAGACGATGCTGGCTTCAAATCGCTCGACTATTTCTGCATGGATTTTGCCTGTTTGCATTGTGTCTGTACTCTGCTTCCTCCTTACAAAAAGGCATGACTTTTAGGTTCATTCAGAACGTGTTTTCACACCTGAAAGTCTTGTAGACTTGGTTTGATTGTCCACCAAACAGCAACATTCGTTCCATATCCAACCGTTGTGCTTTTCTTTCTTTCTGCTTTGAGCAACCTGTTCCCCTCCTCACCTGTAGGGGCGTTGCACCAAGAACCACTGAAGGAAACAACACTAAAACCTCTGAAGAAGACACTTAGCACAACTTCTAATGGACTTTTAATGCAACTTTTAAAGCAACTTATTATTTGTTTACAGAATGAGAGTTCATGCCATTCATAAAGACGCCTTCATGTTCATGACAGATGTTATGTCATGTTTATGACAGATGTCATGTTTATGACAGATATGTCATGTTTATGACAGATATGTCATGTTTATGACAGATATGTTATGTCATGTTTATGACAGATGTTATGTCATGTTAATGACAGTGTAATGTCATGTTTATGACAGATGTCATGTTTATGACAGATGTTATGTCATGTTTATGACAGATGTCATGTTTATGACAGATGTTATGTCATGTTTATGACAGTGTAATGTCATGTTTATGACAGATGTTATGTCATGTTAATGACAGATGTCATGTTTGTGACAGTGTAATGTCATGTTTATGACAGATGTTATGTCATGTTTATGACAGTGTAATGTCATGTTAATGACAGTGTAATGTCATGTTTATGACAGCTGTTATGTTTATGACAGTTGTTATGTCATGTTTATGACAGATGTTATGTCATGTTTATGACAGATGTTATGTCATGTTTATGACAGTGCAATGTCATGTTTATGACAGATGTTATGTCATGTTTATGACAGGGTAATGTCATGTTTATGACAGGGTAATGTCATGTTTATGACAGTGTAATGTCAGTCTTATGCACATCCTGTCAAATAAAGTGTGACCAAAAACCCTTTAAGGAGCTTTATTATGGCATACTCAACTGCCAGAAGTACCAATATTGTGGTAAATTCAAATAATGAGAAGTTTTTCCACAACATGCTTATGATGCAGAAATTAAAAACCCAAAAATGTGCATTACTTTAAAAACATTTGTCCTCCGCTTGCTGTCTGTTTTATTTGGTTCTTAGTTCATGAGATTCTGCAGGAGTCCATCTTATCTCTTACATTAGTATCCTTAATTATGGCTGAAGCTGATAAATATATAACAAGTATAATTATCAGCCAGCAGCTTTAACTCCAAGGTCTTCGAAACAATAATATAGAACAGGATGAAATTTTTTTGTCTTAATCTGTAGCAACCAGTTTGATTTAAAATTTATCAACACTGTAAAGATATTTTTCTACTTCTACTTTTTCCATGAAATAGGTTTTGATATTTAAAAACAGGCATAGTTCCATAATTTCTGTGTTTATGGTGCCTTAAACTTTCACCTCAAATATTTACAAAGAATCTGATCTTTAATTCGACTATATTTCATGTACTGTTCAGTTTTAAGTGACTTTTTAATACCTTTCTGCCAAAACTGCTGATGAATTATATAAAACGTAAATAATGTGCTGTAGCATTAACTCTGCAACTATCGGCTTCTAAACTATTGTGGGAGCTGAGAAAAGTATGGTACATGAAATTCAGATTTTTTTTCTTTCCTCACTGGATGCCGAAAGAAACTTTCCATTGTATTTACATTTAATAGACATGTATGTGGAGAACAAACAGGAACAGACATGGTTATATTTAGTTTATTGAAAATAACATCAGATTTTCCTTTTTCCTGCAGGAAGTCTGATTCTGTCTACGGCCGTTTGGCACAAACAAAACTCTGTTTCATGTTGTTCATTGCTGACTGTTAAACAGATAAAAGCTTTTATTCTTCTCCTGATGGATACTAATGGAAACAGGAAAACTAAAACACAAACTGATAATGATGGCTATTCAAACAATTTGATCATTTCTAAAAGTTTATCTTGTCTTCATTTCTGAACCAAAGTACCCAAAGATAATTTTAGATGAGATGGATGAAGTGAAGCTGATTCAGGATATCATGTTGCTGGAGACGACCTTCAGTCTGTCTTATGTTCTTTCATGAAACCAAATTATCACATTATCTGTATTTAAGTAAAAGGTGCAACAGTTGGTATGACTCTATCCAAAAAGTATTTGAACAAAAAAACAATTGTATTTCCTGACAGGTTTTATTTTTGGAAATACTAGGTTTGTTTTGTCTGTTCACAATGATTTACATGATAACAAATCATTATTTGTTGTGATTTGCATCATAGCTTCATATGGAGCAGTGTTTCTTCTTTACCAGATTCATTGATCTGCATGCAGTTCTCGGTCCTGTTTGTTCGGCTCCATTTTGGCCCAGAACGTAAACTTGGACCCGTCACTCCACAACCAAACACCTTCCTGGAAAAGGACTGAAAAGTTAATTCTCTCTCTGACATGTTCAGGAACACCATCTGCTTTTTAAATGCTGCAGAACCTGGGCCGGTGCCTTGAAAAAATTAACATTTTGTTTTTACTAATCCTTCGGCTCTGTGAGGATACGTTGACGGGACCTGCAGCAGATCATTTCCCTTATTAAAGCATTGCACAAATGGCATACCTGCAAATCAGTGACTTCTGCTGTTGTTTTTGGGAGACCAGTTCAGATAGGCGTGGCTTCACCTTGGCAAGTGCATCTTCACAGCAAAGTCTGTTCATTTTCTTCTGTTTTTGCTCGACATATTTAGTATGGATTAAAATATGAAGAAAGAAACCACGCGACATACAACTACAACAGCCGTTAAATACTGCGCTCACTAAATTCCCCGCAGCACTGATTGGCCAAGAGATGTCACGTGATCCTCTGCAGCAAGTGATGGCCGAGCGGGGCGTCATCACGACTTTACACAAGAGTGTCTTTACCTCCGCGGCAGAGGCTCCGCCGAACCCCTGAGACCGACTCGCCGAACCCCTGAGACCGACTCGCCGAACCCCTGAGACCGACCCACCGAACCCCTGAGACCGACTCACCGAACCCCTGAGACCGACTCACCGAACCCCTGAGACCGACTCACCGAACCCCTGAGACCGACTCA